>DVQM01000224.1:0-21200 GCA_018231645.1 Heliconius ricini | reverse complement strand
TATATATATATATATATATTAACTTAACTATTGTAAAAATTACATTGACAAAGATTGATCTGTTTCTGAGATTAGCGTGCAAACACACAAAAATAGCTAAAATATATATTTTTTTGGGTCTCATTATTTGATGTGTCCCCAATTGATTATTTCACATATTGTATATATGGAAGACCATGTACAGACAGTGATCTGTATGATCTGATATTTTTATTCTATGTATGGATATAAATATACATCAAGTTGAGGTTTGAGAGAAACTGGCAATAACATTAAATTGAAAGTACGTATATTTTCAAATAATTTTATATTTTTGTCTACATAACACAATAAGACAGAACTCGCGCTGATCCATCGTGAGTTATTATCATAATTCAGAACAAAAATACTTATAATGACACAGATTCCTTCAAATAAAGCTTTTGTTTATGTCCTTACTTTTCAAAGGATCCCTTGCAAGGTTAGCAAGGTACGCGTATGAAAGATATAATTCTTAGCATTATAATTTAACCTTGTTTTGGGTTATTAAGTGTGTCCTTCTGTCAGACTTGGCAATCGTCAGCTTCAAGTAGACAGAAATTTTCACTTATTTCATACGTCAACAAAACGTAAATATTTCTCGGTTTAAAATGAACCCTTAGACATTGTTTAAAATACTTAAAATAACATTTTCATTTTCCTCTTTATCAAACAAGGAAAATGAAAATATTATTTTATTACAAAAAATTGTACCTAAGCCCTTAGATCTATTTTTAATAAAAACTACGTATACAATTGAAAGAAATGGAAACGGGGCACATGAAAAGGTAATAAAATCATGTAACATACAGAAGTGTCAATGATCTTTGGGTGTCAGAGTTAAAATATTCCGCGGACGACCCATCAACCTGTTTACTCGTAAACTGTTAATTGCACCGGAATTATGGCATCTTTATTGCATCCACGTTTGGCTTTAGGAAATTTTCCTTAAAGTATTATCCTTAGGTAAATAAGAAGTATTATAATCTTGGTATGGAGCTGATTTAAAATCCTCAACATATTTGTATTTCATGATCATGATTCAAGTTATAAAGATTTTTCAGTTTAACTAGCCTGAACCGATGCAAGAGCCGTTCGGTTCGTCGGCGATGATTCTATGATGTCCAAATTGAAATTCTTGAGAACGAACGGCATCGGGCGCACGAGTGCAATTGGCAACACTCCAAGTATGTGCGTACGCTGTTAATATACCGTGGAATTTCCCGGGATGTACTCATTTTATTTACCTTTTATTAATAAATACTAACGTAACAATGTAATCGTCTTATTTGACCTTGAAATTCAAAGAAAATTAAAGAAAAACCGACGTTTCTTTTCAAGAGTACAGAGTCCCAATTAATTCCTTAACAACGTTTTACTCAAAGTCGTACATTAAGTGCGACATTGACATAGATAATAAGTCATCTCTTGTTAGATAAAATTTTACTGCTTTAATAATCATACATCATAAAAATACATGCATACATATATTTGATGCATTCGCGAGTTATAAAATTGTTTTTCATATAGGACCCTCTCAGAAAATTTTAAAATATGCACATACAAATATGTAATACGTATTTTTAAAATCAGATTCTGTAAATAAAATTTAATATTAATGAAATTTAAGTTAGTTAATCTTTAACTACTTAATAGTATTTTTTATAACGATATTTTAATTTTTTATGCAAAAAATTAAATTTGAAATTTTTTCAATTCAAATTCAAACCTCCTAGCTTTGAATTTGAGTTGAGAAATGAGTTGAGAAATGATTGCGAGCCTGAGAAGGATGTTATAAAGAACTGTAATATTTATTGTAAATGTGAATTATTCTTGTGGATTCTGATATTTAATTTTAACATTTATCATTGCATTGATTTTGATATAAATCTGTTCTAACGTAGTACGATTACCCTTGATAAATTATAGTAAGAGTGTCAAATAAACATATAAAAATGTAAAGAAATGATTTTTACTCTTAAAACTTGTCTTAAATCTTTCTGTTAAAATATATACTAGACATAGACTATCTTCTTAAAATTGGCGTATATTCTTGTCTATTAGTTAGAATACATTATTTTTCTTTTTATATAAACATACACGTTTGTTTTTTGGCAAATTTTTATTATTCAATTTTTTGAAGGTATATGGTGTATTTGAACACGAGGCTGGTAAAGTAACAATTGATATTTTACAGTTCTTAGCTGATGAAGTAATTATTCATAAAGACTTATTGTGAAATATTGAGGCCAATCGTGGCGCAGGTGCACAAAGTGTAACTGTAAAATCGACTGGTTCCCACAACCAGTCGATATTACAGTCATTCGATCCCCATTCGAGGAAATGAAATATTTATTTAAATTTACATTTTATTTTCTTCACTCTGGCGTCAAGGCAAAGCGCGGTGTTGAGGTCCGCCACTCAACGCGCAATGACTCCAGCATCCGACAGAAAGTGCGGAACGAAGTAAAGCTCTAATAATATTAGGTTCCCTCTGCCTACTCTGCCGTGTGCGGGATACAACATATTTTGATTTGTGAAAAATCTATTGTAAGAACGTTACAGCTAAATATCTTCAAAAATAATAATATTAGTTCTCAGTATTCTTGCTAAGCAAGAATTTTGATCATAAATAAACTATATTGTAATTTGCAGTGGATTAGACGAGAGTGACCTTACAGGAGTTCTCAAACTTGTAAAGTCAATATGTGGTATCGAATGAAGCCAACCAAATTTAAGCTGAGCTCCATTTATATGCACACGTGTTTTCTATAGATATGTTAGAAATGAAATATTTCAATACAGTTTCCTTTAATGTAAATAAGTATATATTACACTTATACTGTATTATTATTCTATTCTAACTAATATAAAAATATATTACTATCTGAAAAACTCTTTTGTATAAACAAAATAACTGGGATACAGACCACGTCTCATATAATATTACAATTAAAACACTAAATTAAGTATATGTAACAACTAATTAACGATATTATTGCCTTGTTATTATTGCATTTCCAATATAATAAAATTTATATGTTAAGGCCAATTGTGTCCCTTTTTTAAATAAATATTGAACAATGACTAATGTTAAAAGAAATTTTAAACACAGGATATGTTCCCTTTTTCTATACTTTGCATATAGTGTTTTATAAATCCATAGATTTATAGACCTAAAAACAATAAAAGACTTTATTGTTACTTTAGTGTTAAAAATATTTAATTTAGCTTTTAGCTAAAACTATCAAATTCGGCTTATAAAACCAAGGAAATCTTAAAAAAGCACAACTTTGTTACATTTTTTTTTCAGAAATGAATGTAACTTAATGTCGTTAAAACGATTTCGACATCTCATGGAATAGGCATGTCCCACGTGGCGCACGTGCTCCTGACACATATTGTATAATCAATATACTGTGAAGAAATATATTTTGTAAGCTTATTATCATCAAACTGACATTGAAATCGAAGCATCTATACATAATGTGCATTCATATGTAAAAAAAACTAGCTACCGAAACGTGGCTTCGTCTGCTTTTTATGTTATAGCAAATTATTAAATATTTTCCTCCAAAAAAATCTTGATAAAAAGTGTGTTATGGAACATTTTACCTATATTAAATTTTTTACAAACAATTATTTCAATGTTTAGTATTGTAGCAGTTTTGTTGACTTGTCATATATCGCTAAAAGTTTAGAAATGGGACATCTGATGTCGACATTTCCGCATACTCAACGCCAGAGAATGCTTGCCTCTCAAATAAAGAGAGCATAATCATTAGTTATGTTTCCTGGTTGCTATTTTATTTATTTCATTTGTAGGCAAGGAAAAATATATTAAATTATATATTTTTTAATAATATATGTATAGGTTGTGTATATATTATTACATACATAAAAACTTTTATTTTAATATATATCAACTCAATCTATTAAACCTTATATATATTTATATATCTATTAAACCTTATAAATATTATATGAATTTCTATAATATCTATATTGGTAAATTCGAATTTGATTTCGAGAAGTAATTTGTTATATATATATAATAAATGCCTTATTACAAGGGTCGCGTTCGACACTGTAATAAATAAATATTTTCATTATCTAGCAAAACCGTTGAAAGTGAAAGACAGAGTAGTTTAGGAGTGTTTTATATGAAATAAAACCTTATATAAATGTTTTATTTTAATTTAATTTAGTTATTTAAAAATTGAATATATAACTAAATATTATATTTATATTTCAAGCTTTGTGTTGTCATTATAAATATATAAATATCGTGCATGAACGGAAAAAACAATCACTTTTGTTGCTCCCTGAAATACCTATTTTTGCTTAGTTTAATTTTATTTGTTATTTTAATATTCACAGAAATACATTATGTGTGGAAATTTTAAATAAAAGCACTTTATTTTTTATATATTTCTGATGCTGTCATTGTTCATGAGATACAACCTGGTGACAGACAGATAGACGGACGATCATTATATTACTGTAAAAAATATTTCAGGCTGGATATGAATCTTTATCCTCAGCAAGCTACAAAAGTTCACATTCACCACACTGCTCTGGGCGCTACATAAAAAGTTCCAGCATGCGTAAGTGGGACTTCTATAAATAGAATATGTGAATCGTCCAACTAACTACTTGACCACTTTCCATTCATTAAAACTTTTTCGTATTTCAAATTATATAACTACTTTCATTAGGTTATTTTTAGTATGTATAAATAATAAATAAATGTAATATCCGTTTATATTTAGGTAAATGCGATTGAATTTTTTGATTCAAATTTACATAAGAATTTTTTAACTTCTTTTTACCTTCCTGCATATGAGAACCGAACTCAGTGTAAAGACACTGTTGGAACGTGGTTGAACTCAATGTCGCGCTTTGTTTGTAGCAGAGCGAGGAAATAAAAATAACTCATTCCCCTCAGTGGGAATTGACGCGGTAACCGTTGTACGTATATGTACAGTCAGAAGTTTGCCTTTTCAATTTCAATTGTACGGTGCTAAAACATTACATTCAGACAAAAGAAAATTTCAATGATTATATCTCCTGATAAAAATAAATTTATTTCTAGGGTACATTTTTTGTACACAAGAGCTGAAAAAATATCATCATTATAAATTGAAAAGGCGATTTATAGACGTATTCATTCATTCATTAAAACATTGAATAAATTTAATGATAAGAAAAAAGCTTTGAATTATTTCTATGTAACCTCGTCGATTGCCTTGTGTTCATTCACAAAACGTATTCGTTATTGTATTAGTATCAACGTGAAAGAGATCATGATATCTTCAAAGAGTGTTGTAATCTCTTTGGACACTATAACATTAGTTTACGTTTAGGTCTCAATGCCACTTTTGAGTGTGCGAAATTATATCATACGAATGTAGCTATAAACGCGGAAATAAAATTTTATTTATGCAGAGATCCTTGATATCTGAAATCTGTTTAGTTCTAAAACTTTCTTATTTCACCACTCAAAATATTAAAGTTTTATATCTATCAGGAACTAACTGTACACCACAACATTGTTTTTAAAATGAAATCAAAGCAAATCAGCTTCACGCTGTACCCCGGTAGGGTACGCAAAGGGAACCTAGTGTTAAGACACTCAGTTCCCCACTTTCAGCCCAATTCTGGAGGCATTGCGTGCTGAGTGGAGCAACTCAACACCGCGTTTTACCTCGACGTTAGAGTAAAGAAATAATAATTTAAATAAATATTTCATTTCCTCAAGTGAGGGTCGAACCTACAACCGGTAGCGTTAACAGTCACTGCGCTAGGACTTGCTTCTAATATTATTAACAAGAATTAAAAATTCAATGTTTTGTCAGTAATGGATAAGGGGAAAATATACTTCTCACAAAATTATTGAATATTTCATAAAACTAACATTACGTGGAAATATTAAGTTGTTGATGTTTCGCGCGAAATTAAAATAAAGCGTGATCAAAACAAACGCTGTTTTTATTATCGCGTAACTATAATCGAGTTGTGCGGAAATATGACTCCTGAGTCATCTACCAAGAGTCATTCATAAAATTTTAAAGAAAAAAAACAATGTCGAGCTTTTGCCAGAACATAACCTTCGAGTTTACTATACTGACAATGAGTTTCGTATCGTATTCATTTGTATATTTCGCGGGTTTAATTAGCGATCGCCTTCATTGTGAAAATAGTTAGCATTGACAGAGTGCTGATAAATAGTCGAAGATGATACACACGCGATCATATTCAAGGTCTCGGCATTAAAACGTTTTGTAAGGTCGTGATTTGAAATAAACGATATATCTCCTATTAGACAAGATGTTTAATTTAGTGTTTATGTTTGAACGTAAGGTGGCTACTTGCTATCAGTAACGTTGAATAGACAATCGTTGTTTAGTTGACGTGTAATAAGAAAAATGTTTCTTTTTCAGATTCTCGCTATATCCTGTTGTATCCCGGATATAGCAGAATAGGCACAGGAAGCGTCCTTTAGAGACACTCCGCTCTCTACTTTCCGTCGAATTCTGGAGACATTGTGTTGAGTGGCGGAACTTAACGCCGCGATTAGCCAACGCCAAATGTAACAATATAAATATTTTATTCCCTCGAGCGGGTCGCGAAACGACAACCTGTTGTATTAACAGTCACACATTTGTATCCCTGCGACTGGCCTCGGAAAAATGTAGATAGTTTAAGTTATAGCCATTTATTTTTCTAGTATCCAACCATACTGGCCTCACATAATGGGCGGTGATTCTCATGCGTAAAGCTTTTTATCTCCACCAGACTGAATGTGTCACCTAGATAAGCTTAACAAGTATGTAATAAATATGTAAATCACTTCTCGATGATAAATTTTTCTGCATTAACTGTTAAAACGTAGTAAGACTAAGAACACTGTATATAAAATGTTATAAAGGTTACTTTATGTTTTCCATCATACATTCTTTAAACAGCTTCCATAAACTGTTCCTAAGTAATGTTGTTGATGATGGATCTACGTCTGAAACTAAATATTTACTCCAAATATTTTTTATTGCCATATTTTGTTCTTAAAAAACCTTCCACTTGTATTCATAAAAGATTTTATACACATTTATCATAAGAACATTTTTTAAATTCTTAAATAAATTTAGTAAGGCATGTTTTACAGGCCAGTCGTGGCGCAAAGTGTGACTGCAAAATTGACTGGTTGTGGGTTCGATCCCTACTCGAGGAGATGAAATATTTATTTACATTTATATTTTCGTTTCTTCGCTCTGGTGTCGAGGCAAAGCGCGGCGTCGAATTCTGCCACTCAACATTGCATTGCATGCCTCCAGAACATGGCAGAAAGTGGTGAAAAAAGTGTCTTAACACTACCCTCTGCCTACTCTGCTGTGTGCGGGGTACAGCGAGAAGCTAATATTTTATATTAATAGATGTGCTACAAAAACGTACATTAATGTATCAGTTCCATTTCAAATTTACATTTCAATGACATTTCCCTAACACCGCGTAATTAAGGCCGAGGTGTGTTATTGTTATACAATCAATGCTTTATATACGAGTATGTACGTTTAAGTTGATTGAAACTGTATTTGTGGAATATTGAATTATTTCAAGCATATTCTGCATGTTGCTGGTAGGATGTTAATGAAACTTGGTGATGTAACAACCCTACTTTTTTTTCCGCCCATTTGGGCGTTTGGGATAATTCAGGTGTGTACAGTAATGTTGGGTTCAACTAAGCATTAAAGATATCATTTTCAGAAGTAATTTAATGTGTAATAATATAAAATTGAGGCCAGTGGCACAGGGGCACAAAGTGTGGCTGAAAAAACGGCTGGTGTTGGGTTCGATCCCCATTCGAGGAGATTAAATATTTATTAACATTTTTAATTTCATTTTCGCTCTCGTGTCGAGGCAAACCGTGGCGTCGAGTTCCGCCACTATTACGGAACTCGGTGGGAAGTGGAAAACGGAGTGCCTTAATACTAGGTTCCATCTGATTTCTATACGCGGGATATTTTAGTGAACTGGTAGTAAATTATTTGATGATAAAAAAATAAAACTTGTTGTATATTTTGTTTACAAAAATTAATATTTATATTTTATAAAAATAAATCCCATATGTAATATCTGTTAAAGGTGCCCTAAATCATCTATCTCTTGTATTAACTAGAACTAGTTATACATTTCAGGGAATAACACAAAATTTTCACAGAAATTTAAACTAAACGCTATACTAAAACTGATATATAGAGTAAACGTTGAATTGTAACGGCAAGGGTAACGGCACGGTAAATGTTAAATTATTTTTTTGTGACTCCGGCTCTGGTACTGATGGTATTATAAGAGGCAGCTAAAGTATGTATGGGAGAGTCACGCCACATGCAATGCCAAAACACAAGGGCAGACTCGACTGGATTATTTCCATTCTTTTAAAACCAGCGTAAAATAGTGGCTTCTTGCCAGTGTAATTGGCATTAGAAAATGCCGGGCTTCGGCGCCCAACCCCCACTCCTTCCTGGAATATGATTAAAGACAACCTACTACTTGTTATTCTTGACAGAGACTTATATTGCCCGACTAAACCACACAGCCTATCATCAATACTCCGGCTACTAAATAGAACATACCTTTTTGCCTCATGCCGCTAATGCGATCTATGCCATTGAATGCTTGCGGAGGTTCTACAATGTAGAATTGGATCGGCTCATAGAGCACATGCAATCGGCTATCGGCGATATGCTCTCACAGATTCCCCATGCTAAGCTCGTGATACTTGGCTATTTAATACGCACAATACCAATTGGCTTGGTTTACGCACCATCGACCACGCGGAGAGACCTGTATTCGACCTTGTATGGCGATAGCAAGGCGAGAATGGATTGTCCCAATTAGTTGACACACAATGCTTTGTTATTGGACCTTCTGATGACTTGAATGACTGGGGAGTACAAAGTTGTAAAAAATCTGCTTACGTAATACTTGAACGGCCCCTATGTACGTGTCTAAATTAGCATCGTTTATTTAATCCCGACTGGCGCCGGTTACAGCACTTCCGCAAAAAGGTCATATATTTGTTTTTATATACATGATATAATGTATCATTTAATCTACTAGTGAACCGATCATTCCGACGTTCTAGGTCATACAAAAAAATCAAAATTAGCACATACCTTGATTACTCGATATATCTATTAGTTTTAGCGGACGATAGAAACTTCTCGTATTTGTCTAATAAATAAATAAAAATTTATTCCGCCTTTGAAGTCTCGTGACGAAAAATTCATTTCAATAAACATATAATAAAGTTAAGCTGATATTTCGGTTGGTGTGGTTGTATTTATTCCATTAGGAAAATTTTATATTAATTTAATTGCTGTTGCTAAGTAAGAAGTACCTAATATTAAAGAAGTACCTCTCTGTAACAACATTTATTTTAAGCGTTTTGCCTATGTACTGCACGTATTTCATTCTATCAAAAATAGCAGGGTAGACAGAAGAAACCTAGTATTTCCCACTTTCTGTCGAATTCTGGAGGCATTGTGTGTTGAGTGGCAGAACTCAACGCCGCACTTTACCTCGACACCAGAGTGAAGAAATGAAAATATAAATTAAGGTAAAGGTAAGATGAAATACATCTCCTCAAGTGGGGATCGAACCCACAACCAGTCGGTTTTGCAGTCACACTTTGTGCCCCTGCGCCACGACTGGCTTCATTCATATTTCATTTTATCCCCTTATAATTTATAAAACGATAATATCGTTATATGTTAAATATAGGAATAATTATTAAGTTATTAAAAACCGGTCAAGTACGAGTCGGACTCGCCCACTGAGGGTTCCATTACAATAGCAGGATTGTGACTAAGTTTGTGAAGGCATCTCGGTTAATAAAAGTAGTGGAAAGAAACAATCACTTAAAGGAGATCTACACAAAGAAAGCCAATAACAGCTGTTTTCACGTTCACTTGACGGTCTAAATTAAACTAATGCGTTTCTAGTTTTTTACACGTTAGCGTCTATTTAAAGTGTTTTTTGAATAAAATTTTAAATGGTTAATTTATCTTTTGCAAATTCTGTTGCATTTAATAAGCTAGATTTTTTTCTATTATCGTTCAAAAATAGTAATTATATCACGATCACATCTTCGTATACGCAAAAAATGTACGTACAAAAATTTAATAAAACTTTAAACGTAAATATTCTAAAAATAAAAAAAACATTTTTGTGACGTCATGGTTTACCTCTAAAAGATATTTATTAAAGTAAACCATTTATCAATTATATTTATGAAGCTGATAATATTATCATTAGCACAAAAATACCTATAACCTAATATTTGGATGACGAAGATATCAGAATGTCCAATCCAATGAAATATCTTATGAAAACAAACAAGTCACCGGAAAATTTCGACTGATGCGCAATTAGTTATTTATAATCAATTAAATCCTACCCACTGATCTCAATATAAAATCTATTTTTAGTGTCTTTTATCTAAATTAAAACTAAGCGATAATTTATTAATCGCCATTAATTGGTCTTAGAGTTGATTAAAATTTAAACTTAACTCTTATTTTCAGGCCAGTTGTGTCATAGGAGCACAAAGTGTGACTGTAAAAGCGACTGGTTCGATATCCAGTCGAGGAAATAAAATATTTATTTACATTTATATTTTCATTTCTTCGCTCCGAGTTCCGCCACTCAAAACGCAATGCCTCCCGAACTCGCGGGAAAGTGGAGGACCGTGCTGAGTGACAGCGTGAAGCTGATTTTTTTATTTTTAACTGTTATAGTAAATAATGAAAAAGATAATACAAATATTAACTTCATTTGTTTTTTTAAGACCAATGTTGTTGCTCCCGTCGTCGAAAGCAGGAACAAATACACATATTGAACATTTATCATGCGACGTATACTTGGTATTAATCTAAAAATTATGTTTGGTGTCGGTGTTGAATCCTAAGGCCTAATCTAATACAATTTTTGAGCAATTTAAACACATTTTTACATTACCAAAAAATTATGATATACTTTGTAAATAAAAAATTATTGAATAATTTTTGCTCATTATTTATTGTATTCAATGTTATAGCTGTATTTTTATATCTGTAATGAAAATATGCTACTTACTTTAGGCTTCGATTATCAGTGTCATTACCCTTAATATATTGTGAAAGAATTCGAAATAAATAACATATACATGCAAGATAACAAATTTATTATTATCTTTAAGAAAAAAAATCGTTTACTGTTCTTGTAAAGTATTTTTAAGATCAACAAACTACTACATGTTTTCAGCTTAAAACAGTCATTTATTTCAGTATTTTGACCTTTCAGTCTAATTGTTTTGTTTTATAGAGTACTCTCTTTTTTTTGTTCATTTAGAGTATTATAAAAAAATGTAAATGTAAAATTCAAGTTGCATATTACATACAAACTAGTCATCCATCATATATAATATATTCAAAATAAATTAATCATGCAAATATCTTATTTAAAATATCATAATATATTAAATAACATTCATAGTCCAGTCGTGGCACAAGGGCTCAAAGTTTGACTGCAAAAGCGACTGGTTGTGGGTGGAGAATATCAAAATCTAAGAACTTATTAAGAAGCCACGGCCTCACAGGTCCTAAATCGGTAGTTCTTTATTCAGGTTCTTCCAGCATATAACAGACAAGGAGACAGAGCTCCCACTGTCTCCCAGTTTTACGACACTCCGCTCCCCATTTTCCACTGTATTTTGGAGGCATTGCGTGTTAAGTGGCGGAGCTCACGGACGCGGCGTTTTACCTTGTTACCAGAGCGATGAAATGAAATTAAATATTTCATTTCCTCCAGTGGCAATCGAACCTACAACTGTCGCGTTTACAATTCACACTTGTACTGCGTAACGACTGACCCCTTATTATTATTTTTTTAAATTTATTATATAGAAAACAACAGCTTATTATAAATTACTAACAAACAAAAACTTGTAAAAAGAAATAAAGCCATTTACAGTTTCCACTTATAAATATTATCTAAGCACAGTACAGAGCTACACATCAATGAATATTATGTTATTAAAAAAAGAGACATTTAAAAAAAGACAAAAAAGTATAACAAAACAATGCGAAGTAGTGTATGTGTGTGGTTGTCGGTGTGTGTGTTCGTGTGCGTGTTAAGTGACTGTGCTTAAAATATATATTAAATTTACATAGTGTTACACGTTTAGGTATATTTCCTTACATTAAAATAGTTTAAATATTTATATATTAACAAGATATATTATTAGAATAGAACTGTAAGCTCATGTTATTGCACCTGCACATACTCTCTAATACTCTTTAATCTTGCAGCCACTGATTAACGTGCTATTAAGAAGTCACGAGCGTTCAAAGTGAAATTACTAAAATATTTAACTGGGCGTAAGTTGATATTGGAGATTCTTATGCCGTAAATATAGTTAAAATAATTTAATGCAGATCGAAGTTAGCGTATGCTTTTTAAAGCTTCATGATTTATGATGCGTATATCATCGCAAATAGAAAGAACTTACTATGAAGAATAAAAATCAATCTTCTGAGTCAAATCAGATGCTATTCTACGTCATGATAGCCGTAGTAATTTTATATCTTAGAAGTTAAATTATTTTTCATATTTCAACTTAAAAAGGATATACATTAATCATTTTAATCCTTATATTTCCCAAACTCTCGTGTCAAACGCGGATGCAATGTGACGGGGTCAAAGTTCACGCGCCGTAAAGTGTAGAGCACTGAACTGTTTTGACCCTGTATAATTTCTATTAGATTTTCTTTAAGGCAACTTCCTTTTTACAAGAATTTATTTTGAGTAAAGCTCTCCTTTGGTAAAAATAATATATTTTCTCTTTTATTCTTTAAGAATACAAAGATTTGGCACAAATAATATTTGTGTTAGATATATGAGAAATGTTGAAGAAATTATTTTACATATATTTAGGACGTTGATTCTCCTAACAATGCGGGGTCGCTGCCATTTCAACTAAAATCGTAATCAAGTAGGTATATCATTATTGTTTCCAACAAACAAACACAAACAAAGCTGTTCTTATTCGAACCTCTATCCGAGCTAGGATCACTTCGTATATTCTTAATTAACGGTAGTAATTTCTTATTTCATCTTTAATATTATTTACATACTCAAGCAAAATAATTATAATAAGATAAATTCAAGTTTACTCGCGAAGAAGCACCTTAATGACAGTACAATGGTAAAATCTTTTCATTCTTAGATCCAGGACAAAATTCGGTTTTCGGTGTCCCTCGTCATTAAATATTTGAGTATCTTGCGGAATCCTGGATTATTTTTAAATCGATACTAAAATGTTGTAAGATATAATAAATGATACACTTTAAAACATTTTTTTTTCAAGTGTTATTCCACACTTAGGTAAGAAAAAAAATATTAAGAAAACGTATAAAAATTTGAACGTAGCGGGATATGAACCTGCACCTCTTTGGAAAGCGTCTGACGGTCCGACAGCGCGAAAAAATCCCGCTACGTTCAAATTTTTATTTGTTTTCTTAATTAGTATAACCTAGTCAGTCAGTCAGGACAATCTGTTCTCCGCTTACTCAAAATTCGAATTCCTCCACTCAATTTATAATGTTCGAAACAACATTTGAACTCATTATCAGATTAAATACAGTGTTTTTTGTAATTGCAAGTAGGCAGACGGAATCTGAGAACGTAGTGTTAAGACACTGTTGAACTTTCTGTTCTTTTTAAGATATTCCCTTTCCCCACTTTCCGTCGAGTTCTGAAGGCATTCGTGTTGAATGGCGAAGCTTGACGCCACGCTTTGCCTTATAAATAAAAATATTAAATATTCCATTAACCTCAAGTGAAAATCGAACCCACAACTTGTCACGCTTACAGTGGCACGCTTGTTTCCCCGTATCACGAATGCAGATTATTTAAATATAATTATTATCAGCTTCAGTGCGTCTGAAAAATTCCACCTTAACAATCTGACATTTGTTGAGGTGAAATTTGTAAGAGGAAGTGGACCGATGCACGATGGAGGGAAACATTTGGTACTGTTTACAAACATTTACGTTCAATTAAAAGGTTAATGTATGCGGCGCTTTTATTTTTTTCAACAAATTAATATTAGCTAAAGATTGATTTTAACATTCTAAACTTTATCTTTAAAAAATTCTATTTTTTTCCTAAATGAGTAAATAAATATGTATTTTGTTGAGTTCCGCCACTCAACACGTAATGCCTTCAGAGCCTGGCGGAAAGTGGGGAACGGAGTGTCTTAACACTAGGTTCCCTCTGCCTACCCTGCTGGTCGCAGGATACTGCGTGAAGCCGATAAAAAAAATTATACATATATATTTATTTTGATATAATCATCTCATAGCTGCATGTAAACAGCGGCTGTGAGAGAGATGCAAGAGGATCTGCTCTGTTAATAACTTTTTTCCATTTTTTTCGAGTATTATTTGACGTAGTACACTAAAGAACTTTTCATGTGTTTTTTACTAAATTTGGTGCACTTATTTTAGTGACCCACTTAGAAAAACAATTAAACTTTTACCTATGTAAATAAATTGTTATGAATTACGTATGTTTGTTTTTTGTATTTTTTTTTTACCTTCACATATCTCTCAAATATAACGCAGCTCGTGTCGGCGTGTAGTAATAGTGAGACATATTGCACAATTTTGAGTCATTGCAGCGGAAAGCGGAGAAAAATTAAGATTTGTTTTATAATACTTACACGCTACATTCCGCTTATGGCTAAATAAGCTATGAATACAGAGGGAACCTAGTGTCTTGATATTCCTTTCTCCTTTCTGTGTCCACCCGTGTCCCCAATTCATGGGTTAGATTTGAGAATTCCATGTTTGTTCCAAGCGAAATCCTCTTGTTTTGACACTCCTACTATCTACTTGGAGTAACACTGTGATCTTATACAGGCGACCCAGTAGTGTGTCAATTATATTAGTGAATTTTAAGAGTACGAGTGAGAAAATATTTAGTCCGCCATCTTGGGTGTTTTGCCATGGTAGATTTAGAATAACGTCAATTCACCCTTACCTTTGACACCCACATTGTAGATTTTTTTGCAAAAACTTAGTCCGCTATCGTGGGTCTTCCGCCATGTTGGATTTAGAGTAACCTCCTACAACTAACATACATTGTCATTTAAAATAAACGTAGTACAAAATTTTAGCTCAATCGGATGAAAAAATTTGTTTCAAGATTGAGTAGCAAAATGTCACCCGAGCAAACTGACATTGCAAGCTAAGAGCTTGTATAATAATATATATTTTTAAAAAACATGCTATACTTTAAAATTTAGGGAGGGAACCTGGTGTTCATAAAAAAACAAGATACTCTGCTCCCAGCTTTCCAGCGCATACTGGAAGCATTGCGTTGTGACCCGCCACGGTAGCGCCGCGCTTTGCCTAGACACCAGAGCTAAGAATTAAAAATATATAATTGTATTACATAATTTTATTATCATCAAAACTTATTTAAATAAAATCTTGTAAAAAGACAAGATACAAGGAACGACCAGTCTTATATTTCACGTTGAGTTTAGCTCATATTTGAAGATTATTATTATTTTTCTGCAGGAGAATAGTTAGTTTTCTTAAGTGTTGTATGCGGTGATTGATGGTGCAGAAAATATATGTTAATGCAAACATCGGTAAACGATCAATCCATACTAACTAAATAAAAGGATAGGATCGCTTTCGAGCATGAAATTGGTCGTCGACCTTTTATTGTTTTCAAATTTATTTAAAACAATTTATGACGTCGACATGATGCAATATAACCATAATAAGCATATTGTATGTGAGAAAATGAATTCGATTATAAATCACTTTACCTTACCAGAGCGAGTAAATGAAAGCAAATTATACATTATTAATCCCCGTGTCACTATTGAACCCACAACCATCGTTTGCTGTCACCCACTCATTGCGCCATAATGGTTAAAAAATAATACAGGGTTATACCATTTACGATTCGATTACATTTTCATCCTGTGATGTGAACTATCACGTTACGTTATTTCTCCGTATGGCAATTGTATTAGGATTAGAATTCATGAGGTCATCGACCCGACGAGTAAATATCCGCAGAAGAATTTACTACCTGTGCCCACGAGCTATTTGAAGTGAACATTTCCACTTACTTCTTTACGAAGCCATATTTTCCGAATGTCACTTTATTATACAGTGAATTGTAAATATGTTTATGTTTGACAAGTTATAATAAAATACCTATTTAGAAAACGTATAAAAATTCTCCTGGGTCCTCCGGGACACCTGGTCGGTTTTGCAGGAGGCGCAGGTTCGAGTCTCGCTACGTAAATTTTTTTATACGTTTTCTAAATAGGTATTTTTCTTTCTTAAGTGTAGAATAACACTTTTAAAGATGTTCAGAACAAGTTATAACATGTTAAATAATTATATCTTCTTCATCATCTATAAGAAAAGTTAGTTTTAAGAATTTAGTTTAACAATTTCAACTATCAACCTTTTCGTATAATTATGAAAACATAATGGAAAATGTTGATAGTACGTAGTAACATTAACATGCAGTTTGGCATCTTATATTTTTTTGTCAGTTTCACGTTTAATCGCTCAGTTGCAGGATAGTCAAAGGCAGCCTAGTTTTAAGGCACTTCGCTATCCCCTTTCCACCTAATCGTAGAGGCATTCGGTGTTGAGTGGCGGAATTCAACGCGGCGCTGTTGCCTTCACAAAAGTAAAGAAATAAAAATATTAAATATTCCATTTCCTTGATTGGAAATTAAGCCCACAACCAGTCGTTTATACGCAAACGTTTATGCCAATGCGCCACAAATGGCCGCATTATATACCTTTTGTACTATTCTTATTCATATTGCCTGCTACGGCGTAGATCGTAATTTGCATAAAGTAACTTATTAAAGTTAAATACTTACGGACCGCCAACCTGACCAATGAAATGGAACCAATATTTTATAGTAGCAGTGTCTAATTGATGAGTTCTGCTTCCTTTCAATGCAGCGTCAAAATATTTCAAAATAAAAGATAAAATGGATTTAATAAAACTCGAGGTCAGTCGTGGCGCAGCGGCACGAAGTGTAACTGTAAAACCGACTGCTTGTGGGCTCGATTCCCACTCGAAGAGATGAAATATTTACTGAAATGTATATTTCTACTTTTTCGCTTTGGCTCGACGCCAGCTAAGCGCGGCGTTGAGTTCTGCCACTCAACACGCAATGCCGGAGTGTCTTAACACTAGGCTTTCTCTGCCTACCCTGCTGTGTGCGGGATACAGCGTGAAACTGATAATAAAACTACTTTTTATGTTATTTAGCACTTACCAAACAATTTCAAAATATAGCTTTACATTTGATCACTTAAATCCTTAGTACTTTTCTAATATATGTATTTCCGTTATCAATACTAGCTCTTAAAGATTAATAGATATATAAGTTACAAGTAGTTTTCTAAACGAGTCAATAATCGTGGATAATATACATATAGAGAAATTGCAATATACAAACTTAAAGAAAATAAATATAAAGAACATATTTTAACATCACAAATATATACTATGTACGATTCAGAAAAGGATGTATAGTATACTCAATATGATTAATTTTTTATATATTATTTTTGTTCACGATTTCATTTCGCGCATGCTCTTACAGCTACATTTTTGACAGTGACAACAACTCGAGAGATAAATTAGACACGTATTTTTTTAGAATAAATATTTATGTTCATAAATCAATACGTACAAATCCATGTAAAAATGGTAATAACGTGTACCGTAGGAGTTAAGGCATGCAGCGGCAGCCACTGACGAATTCTTCAAAAAACGAAGAAAATCCAGCTTTTCTTTTAGATGTTGCATTAACGAAACCTGATGACGTGGGGCTCTTTTATACAGCCAGTGTGCATTTTCTGCAGAAACGACTAGAAGAAAAATCCCTTAGTACTAAGACTAAGTCTCAGCCGAATTTTCAATCACCAAAAACTTGTTGTAATCTAAGAAGTAACTCTCACGATTTTCGAGAAAATCTTGAAAATAGACAAACCACATTACCTATGCATGAAGTCTTGCCATTCCCTAAATCAAGCGGAGGGAGCTTTATCTCCCGTATAATGAAATTATTTCGAAATCATAAGATACCAAATGTATCTGACAACAATGCGGATGCACTGGAAATGGTTCAAATTAAATCCAATTATAAATTTCCTCAATGTGAAAAGCATAAGAGTCGTTCCTCTCATTTAAATGTAATATCGGAAGATGAAAAAATTGAAAAAACATTAATTTGCACTGAAAATCACTTCCAAACAACTTTAAGAGAGATTAAGAGAATTTAATTATTTTATATCCAAATATGTTACTGTTATTTTTCTATTTGAATTAAATACATTAATATTCATGTTTCTTTTATTGTTTTAATAATTTCTGAAATTGCCATTCGGTTATGTTAGGAACCTTGTGAAACTAGTTGGGTTTAAAATTCAAGTACATGTATATTTAAATTTTATGTTCTTATGTATATTTATGACTTACTTGATTTCAAAAAGTAGTATTATTGCAAAACTTACATACAAACATAGTATATTATACATGCTCTCCTTTATAGTTGGTTAAACCGACAACGATGTACCATAAATATTTAAGTCTTGATTTGAAACGAGAATATAAAAAAGTTCCATTCCCCATTCTCCGCCAAATTCTGGAGGCATCGCGTGTCGAGTAAGACGTGTTGAATACCCTAATCTTGGCCGTCCGTCTGTCAGGGTTAAATAAAACGACGTAGATATGATTTTCAAATGACCTGAACGCTCGTTTGCCGTGTCTCTTCCATAAAATAAAGCTCGGACCTCTGCTTACGAGTTTGATTCCCACTCGAGGATATGAAATATTTAATATTTTCATTTTCTAGCTCTGTCACGTCGTTGGATTTCGCTAGTTAACACGCAATGCCTCCAGAATTCGGCGTATTTTAAAGGGAACAGAGTGTCTTAACACTAGGTTCCCAGGTTCTCTTTGCATACCCTATTATGTTTACAATACAGCGTGAAGCTAAAGGTAAAATAAGTGATAACAAATCATTGCTAGTTTTTTTATCATTGTGATTGGATTTTTTATTTCTATGGGTTGTGAATAGCCTATTCAATAAAAAAATATTTATCACACATAAACATATAATTAATAACTTATACTATATATTAACTTATTAATCGTTTTAAACAATTTTTTAGCATATAAAATTATATGAATAGAGTATTACATTTATAGGTATAGAAAATGACCACTTCCTTGTATAAGAAACATTTTATCACAGATTTTTGACGAATCTTTAAAAATAACTTAAAATCTTACTATTAAAATAATATTCTTAATTATACACACCACTACACCACACACCACTACGCCAGTTAATAAAATAGTCGCCATATTTTTATATATAAAATACATATAATACAATTACCTACTGCTATTCTAAATGATCTTAACTTAAAAAGGTACATATTCTTAACGGCTTAAATCTACGCTTCAAGGAAGGGGAATCAAAGGGATCAGTATCTAAATCATTGACCATTTACCAGCTTGCCTCATACCAATACCACTGAGAAATATAACCTCCTTCCACCTCACTACAAACCAAATTTCGTTTAGTCCTATATATTGGTTAGGTTACCATATAAGCTGGCTCTCTTGGCTACAACGAAAACATTATATTGTGTTTCTCAAAAAAACAATCTTTTAATTTGCCTTAAGTAATGTTTAAGTTTTTTATTTATTTTGGATATGTCCTGCAATAAACAGTATCACTAACATATGTCTAACTAAATGTTCAAATAAAATATATTATATAAGAATAGAAATTAAAAAGCTTAATTATATCTTTCTCAGTAAAATCTGCGTTATGGTCCTACTTTCAAGATAACTTTACGCCTTCCTGCTTGAGTCGTCTCACTACGTCAGGACAAATCTCCTCCTCGCGGAATTTATATCCGCATGCTAAAACTTCCTTAGCGACTGCATAATTCTTTTTCAATGATTCAAGCCACACAGTGTAAGGATAATCGGGCCATATACCCCCATAACGTTCTGGTAGAAAGTCGGGCTGAATGTGTTGATGCAGAGAAGTGACGTCATAGCCGTGGAAGAAGATTTTAGAACGCATATCAGTAGTTAGCAGCGGTTTGAACATGTTGTACATGATGTCAAACGTCCATGAATGATTTATCACATGTATAGCGTGGGTTGTTGCAGGAAAACTAGACTGTAAAGGAAGTTTCTTATTATTACCATTTATTATTTATTATTGTTTATATGGTAGGTCTAAATATTAGTACAGTATGTGAACGTGTTTACAGTATTTGAACTCGTGTTGCCACGATCAATATAATTTTGTAATGATTTTTAAAAATATTTTTTGATATTGTGACTAAAAGTTAATACCATATACTTCAGCGTTTAGTCTGGCCATAAATATTGATATAATTAAAATAAACTAGATATTACTTTTGAATTTGGAATCTCATCAATTTCATTTTCAATTAACTTTCATACGATTTTTCATTGAGTTTTCTCATTGTCGTGCCTATATATTGTAAAAAAATATATATAGAACCAAAGCAAGCTTGGAGCCAAATATATTTTTTAGAAACCTCCATAGTCTTGGTATTAGTCAAATGTTTAAGTGCCGGACTATTAATAGGTACAATGAACCTCTTCTGTTTGTCGGTCGTACGAAAAAAGCCCAACAAAGCAGTGGGCAAAAGTCTCCTGAGTTTTATCTCAGGAGTTGAAGATAGCATTTAGAATCATGTCACATATTTCAATAGATGACTTAGGATCTGCAACCAATAATAAATGCACTGGTTATATCTTAATTTATCATTTAAAAAACTGATTAAGCAATATTTTACAAACAAAATTATCATATTTATGCTAAAAGCACTAAAGAAGTTTCCCAATTAGTCAAGAGAGTACAACGTACAATAAAAAAATGTTTTTCCTTTTAAAAATATTTATGGCGAGACTAAATATATAATTAAAAACTGCTTAATTAAACAAAAGTAAGCTTCACGCTGAATTAAATTATCTTCACGCTGTATCCCGCACACAGCAGGGTAGGCAGTGGGAACCTAGTGTTAAGA
>DVQM01000223.1:0-21230 GCA_018231645.1 Heliconius ricini | reverse complement strand
ACATATATAATATCTAATAAAATATATAAATAAATTATAATATATATTATTTATAAATAAAATTTAGCCTATCATATAATACAAAGTTAAAAGATAATAATAATAGTTAATAAACTGTATAATAATTATGACCATGACTTTGAGGCATAGAGTCTCACCATTCAACGTCTCAGAATATGGAAATGAAGTGTCCTAACATTAACCTAATGTTCTCACCCTCTGCATAACCTCCTATATTTATACAAGATACAGTATGAAGCTAAAAAAACTCCACTGTAATTTTTAATTAATGTTTTATTAGACTAACATTTTAATTATTAAGACTGTGTATGAATGTGAAACGTTTCGAATGGTTGTGGGTTTGATCACCTTTTGAGGAGATGAAATATTTACTTAAATTTATATTTCCATTTCTTTGCTTTGGTGTCAAGGTAAAGCGTGGTGTTGAGTTCAGCCACTTAACATGCAATGCCTCAGCTTACCCTGCAGTATGCAGGATACAGCGTAAAGCTGATTTGATTTTATTTCAATTATTATGAGTGCATGCATGAAAATGTTTACTGTGTGTATTATGAAATCCTCAATTTTCAAGTTTTTTGGGATGGATTCTTAGTTTGTGGATCATAAGTTTCTGGTTTTATGAACAGTAGGTACTTTATTTTGCAGTATTTTAAGTGCAGGTTAATTTACTTATTTTTAAGTACTACAGTTTTTAACATAACTACTTAAAACTATAAAATCTCTAGCCAACATTTGGTGTAGTAGATGAAGATTAGTTGACAAATTTATAAATCAGCCTTATTTTAATTATATGTATAAATGACATGCAAAGTATTCAAGTGTGAAATAAAATAAACTGAAAAAATAGATGTGGTCTGCATATTGATGTATTTTTAATAAACTTGTAAATATTAATTACACTTCACACTGATAATTGAAGTACTAGTAGTTGTATTTCATTATTTCATTTGTTTTGAAAATATACTTAATTTATGTCAATTTTTTTAAAATTTACATTGAGAGATAACAACATTTATTTACTTCATTTCCATATTTTTTATCATCAATTGCTAATATCATCCTTCTTCCAGGCATACATTTTGCAACCATGACCTTGAAATATCCATTTTATACAAGTGACACATTAAATTAAGATTGTTAAAGTTTAAGTCATGAACTAACTATATATTCACTAAAACTGTTTTCACAGCAATTGCTAACAGAACAGATTTCTTAGATTTTTTACTCATACTTTGTACTTTATTGTTATAATATTTAGTTGATACTTATTGGAAAATAACATACATTTTAATCAAATTAAATACACTCTATATACTTCAATATCATTTAAATTTTATTTAAAGAACTGCTTACAAGCAAAATATCAATTGTTAAGTTAATTTTGGGCATTTAAATTTTTTCAAAGCATAGTTATACCTATTGGGGTGAGGAAAATGAGTACAACAACAGACCCTCCATTGAGTGCCAAAGAAAAATTAAAAAAAGCTGTCAAAGATTATGGTTCAACAGTTATAATATTTCATGTATCTATATCTCTGCTATCTCTAGGAGGATGTTACCTCCTAGTCTCTAGGTATGTGGCATTTTCATTTCATAAAATTGGAATGTTGGCAAAACTTAAAATCTTAATTATATAAATTTGAAATAATGTAAGGAAAGATTTTTTCACGTACTTTGATAGCGAATAGGAAACACCTCTAACCCTTATAAATGAATATAGATAGGGGTTTTTAATGGCGCTCAAAACGTAAGGCGCTCACTCCAATATTAAAATGTTTCTTGGCTATTCTTGTTTCATTTGGAAAAAAACGAGACTATTAAGATTTCGAATAATGTCAACATTCCTCTAGCATGTCAGTGAAGTTTCTTGCAAATAATATTAATTTTAAAAATAAATTAACTAATACCAATGATATAAAAAACAAGCAAGTGTGTGGTGCAAGAATACTGCTAGTATAATATTTGTGCATTTTTAAATTACAAGCTACATTTAAATTTTATATTATGTACTTTTATTAAACTATCACGTCAAACTTTTTGTCTCGAAATATGTCCGTATATACCTAATCTAATTATTGTAAATTTTGATATTTTTTTTATTGTAACATCAAAAACATTTCGCCGGCTTAGAGTGTAAACCTTCCTAGTCTGTTTTTTGTCGTTAAGTATTCCTAGTTTTACTTTAAGGCGGCGTTCAATTCCGCCACACCACACGCAATACCTTCAGAAGTTGGCAAAAAGTAGAGAAGGAATTATTTTAACATTAGGTTCCCTCTGTCTATCCTGCCACATGGGAGTACAGCGTGAAACTGAAAAAATAAATTGCTTGATAGACCATTAGAAGACTTACACTTTAAACCGATGATATTATAGTACACAAGTATATTGTAAATTGTATGCTATTATGCGTAATAGGCATGATGACGCTGAATGAAATTAATTATTAATAAAAAAACTACAGAATACGCCAAGCCGCCAAGATATGTTGAATATCTGAGCGATTTACGTCACACCTGAGTAAGGAAGCGAAGTGACATTTCGTATTGTATACAGTGGTACAGATTACTCAGGTTTGACGTCACAAACGACATCAATACACGTTTTGATGCTTTTTTTAAAAAATATTTTTTTAATAATTCTTAATTTTCTGCAGAAATATAATACGTCTATTATATTTCTGCAGAAAATAATAATATATTTGTCAATATTATAGTAGTTTCTATATATTTGTCATCGTGCCCATTGTATAGTTCGGTCAGATAGGATTGCCCTGAACTTAGATGTTTATGGCTGCGCAGATTTGATTTTAGGACTTTTTTTAGCTCTTATTTTCTTCCCAAATGAAGAAAGCGTAAAGTTCAGAATGCCTAACTTCAGGGCGGCTAAGACTCATTGACCGTACTGTACTTGTATGTACTTACTATTAAATTTATTTGCATTAAACTGAGAATTTTTTTTTTCAGTGGAGTAGACGTAATGACCATACTGAAATATTTGAATATCGGTGAAGGAACAATATCGAATGCCGTAACATCAAATGCTGGGACTTTCGTTATTGCGTATGGAATTCATAAAATATTTGCACCGGCAAGAATAGCGATCACGTTAACAGCTACTCCATTTATAGTGCGATATCTAAGAAATATCGGTATTTTAAAACACAACAACGGAATAGGTGGTGGGAAATAAATTATATTTAATCAAATTGTGTGTTGTTATTTTCTTAAAACAATTTAATATCACAACTGTGCCTTTGTTAATTCTGAACAGAAATATATTTAAGTATTAAACAGTATTTCTTGCTTTGGTAACATTCATCTCTTATCAATTAGATCAGTGGTTCCCAACCAGTGGTCCGCAGAAGCCTAAATATGTTTCTGTTTGGTTATCACAGAAAATTTTTATTATACCTACATGCATAGTGGTCGCTGCTACCAAGAATGATACAAAAGTGGTCCTTGATCAAGAAAAGGTTGGGAATCCATGAATTAAATGAATTGAATGTCGACTAGACAAAATAAGAAATAATCTATGAAATACTGCGCTATTTTTTATTTTTATATTGTACATTAAAAGTATGTTTAAAAAATACCCGCCCTTCGGATCTACCCCATGCACCTTGCACATAATCCGTTTTTTTAAATACTTATGATTCTTAACTTCACGCACATAGAAGATATTCTTCTTCACGGTATGACATTTCTGTTAAGTGGCGGAGCTCGACACCGCCATTTGCCTCGTTACTAGAGGAAATTAAAATATTGATATTATTTTCTCGAGTGGAAATCCAGCTCACAACCTGTCGGCATTAGCGTAACTTCTTATATATACTTTCTGAGGATGGGACTGGACTTCAGCTTTGAACAAATATGTGCGTGTAAATGTTTTTTGATTTCTAAAGGCAATCTTTTTGAAAATAAATTTTGTGCGGCGAGCACTAGACCATTACCAGACCAAATATTCTGACTTGCGAAGAAATATTAAAAGCAACTTATAAAGTATACGGCAAAGAGTTACCTTGTGTAATTAAACATGGCTTACATACGTACGTACGTTCGTTAATTGGTCGCAAGCAATTAACATTAGTAAGACACATTCCAAAGATTCTTTTTAATTACTATATAAACCTAAATATATTCTTATAAGTAAAAAAAGAACTCAAAGAAAAACTTTTTTAATGGTAAAATTTTTCGTGATTATAACATTTATAAATTTTTATAACTTTTAACTTTTATAAATTATGGATGACTAAAAAATTACAATGTCATATAAAATCTAGTATCATTTCTACACACAACCCAACAACCACGTCAATTTGTTGGGCTGTGAGTGTGTATCCATTATTTAATAAAATTAATATGAACGCTGACACATAATTTATAATAGTATCAAACTGAATATTGAGAGGTTAAAATTTGAAAAATCAATATCAAGACGTACTACGATGAATGAGAAGGAGTTGAACGAAGAGGACGCCATTACGTCCGTTCTACATACAGACTTGAACCAACTGTAAGTTAAATGTTGTGGTAATATGTCATTAATACTATGTAAGTCAAATAAAAAATGTGACTTCGAGTTAAACAAAGAGATATCACTTGGAGTCAATAACATAAAAAAAATGATAACAATGTCAAGTGCTCAGAGTTGGTAAACATGTATTATACCTACTTGTTAATGCTGATAATTTAATATATACATACAACATTTTTTTAAAATTGTTGTAATTCATTCAATATTATTCAACTACAAGGTATATCAGTAAGTTAGTCTACATAATCATGTGCCGACGTAAAATAGATTTTCTGACGTTCACTGGATTTGTTTTATTTATAACCCTTGAATTTGGTGAATTTGGTGCTTTTTGTAAGCAAACAATCGTGAACACGTAAGTTATAAGCTTATTATATGAGATTGTTAAATGTTATAGCTTGTACAAAATAGACTTGTCATCGTGTAATTTAACAAATAAAAAATAACGCTGTAGTTGGACAACAATTACAATTTTAATATTTGGAAATTAACTGCTCAGTTAACCTAGATTTTAATATAAAAATTAAAAAAGTATATAATGTAATGATAAAACTTTCGAAATATCGATTGTAAAATAAAAATAACTACATCCTAATGAAATCATTGTTTTATATACAATAAAATAAAGTTAAAACTTTATATTGCTACAAAATTGTGTTTATTTCTTTTAACTAACAGAACTCATGACTTTGTCTGCTTAAAAATTTAATAAGTCATGAAACACTAATATGCGCGTATTGCAAACATCTACTTACTTAATATCGTTTATTTTCAGATACTGGTTACTGGTTTGTCTTTCCCCTTAATCCGTGTCCACGTGTTTCGATAAATTTAAATAACATAACGAACAAATTAAATACTTTAAATTAATTATTATTAATTTTAATAATCATTAAATTAATTAACTTTTTTATTACTTAATACTTATGTAGTTTTTTCAGAATTGAATAAATGTGCCTGTAAACGCGGCTATTTGTAGGTTTGATCCCCACTCGAGGAAATTTAATTTAAATTTTTATTTCTTCGCTCTGGTGGCGAGGTAAAGCGTGGCGTTGAGTTCCGCCACTCAACACGAAATGCCTCCAGAATTCGGCGGAAAGTGGGGAACGAGAAAAGGTGGGGGCGGGCAGCGTATACAGCGTGAAGCTGATTTTAATAATCTCGTGCCGCAATTGACTTAAGAGTATCCATTTCCATCCGTCCAAATATTTTTTACATTCTAAATGATACTGTAAGCTAAAATAACATACATTTAACGTAAATATTTTGGTTTATTTATTTAGTATTAAAATATTTTCGTTCCAGAGACATTACAGAACAGACTGCAAAGTACTTGTTTGATTTTACAAAAGATGACGACGTCAGTAATTGGCAGGAGCAGTCTGATACAGTACGCAGCGTTGGAATGTCGAAAGCTGTATTTGTAATACACCAGAATTCCCAATTCAGGAGAGCCATATTCTTTGCTCTGTTAAATCCTCAACCGAACGGCGCTGGCTTCGCTGGAATACGGTCTCTTGGGTTTTATAATTTAAGAGACTATACCAAGTTGCAAGTTTATTGTCGTAGTCAAGGACAATTCAATGGTTTCAAAGTTGTTCTCCGTCACAAGGGATTAAACGACGAACCCAATTATTCGTTTGAACAATACTTCCAGGTACCTAACAGCTTTACAAATAGTTTGGTACTGAAAAATATAAAATATGATAGATTTATTAATTGATATATAGTAGTTAGTTGACATCTTTGTGTGATCTCCATTTCTTTTCTATTTTTTTTTGCTTTTTTACGCTGAATCGCAAGAGTGTAGGCAGAAGACATTTAGTTAAGACACTACGTTCCCCACTTTTTGCCCCGTTCAAATTCCGTTTTCAAATTTTAAGGCATTGCGTTTTTTGCCTTAGTACCTGAGCGTAGAAATTAAAATATTAATAAATAATAACTTATTCCCCCGAATCGGAATTTAACACACATCCGTCGCGTTACAATCACGCGCTTGTGAAATTGCTGCTCTTTTCTCTTCTGACCTAAAATATTAGAATTGTAGCATTTAATACAATGTTCATATTTATTTCAGGCTCCAAAGGATGAATTTGCCATACGCACCTTACCATTTTCAGAATTCAAAGCTTATTATAGAGGAAAACGAGTAAATAATAACGAGGTCCTAGACACTTCTCAGGTGACTAGTATAGGCATTCAAATATACGGAGGCGTTTATCAAACCATCAAACAAAAAGGTCCTGCTACCCTAGAAATAGATTGGATAAGGGCGGAATAATTTTTAGCATCAACTTAATACTCAATTATTTAAAAAAACAATAAATCAAAACAATTATATTATTTGTTTATTTATCATTTTTAATACCCTTATGAAACTGGTAAGCGGTCTCGAATTCCGATGTTAAGGGAATAACGTCACACAGAAAGTGTCCTGTGTAGGAAAAAAGTAGAAGAAACTTTTTGTAAAAGAAGTCTAATGAAAAAGCTTTCTAAATGCCTAAATTGTTTAGCCAATTATTTGACATTCATTTGAAGAGCCTATAGTGTAGCGTTCGTCCCGTTGTCTCGGGGCTGTAGCCCGAACGCTACGTTGGGGTAGTATCTGTGTTCACAAAATTCGTAAAGTATTTATTGGGCTATACAATTATTAATCAAAACTTACTATTTACTGTTGAATTTCACTAATAACAAGGAATATTGACTAATGAATATATTTTTTCATCTCCACCATCTTCATCCGTTTCCTGAATTGTGACATATGTCTCCCTCTGGTATATGAAAATAAAAGCAGTTGCATAATATATAAGAAAAAAAAAACAAGTGAAATCACATATAATGTGTATTTAATATTATATTGCCTAACATACAGAACACCACTAGACATCCTAGTCCTTATAATATATTGCTTTGCATTAACATAATTGTACGTTTATCGTTGTCGCGTGGGCAGGAGCAGCGATAGGGCTGTCATGGCGTCAGGGAAAAGGGAGTGGTAATTGACGAGGGGCACGTAGGCCGCGGTGATGACGCGCCCGGCGAACCAGCGGCCGTGCAGAGAGTTCACCGAGGCGACGGCGGTGGCGATCGTGGGGCACTTGCAGTACACGTTGCCCTGCGGCGACGCCTTGTCCACGTACACGTGCAGCACGCCGCCGTGCTTGTTGCATTCACTGATCACGTCGTCCCTTATCTCTATGTCCCAGCTTGGATTTGTTTCCCTGTTTATGAATATATTATTTTAGATAGTTCATGGATTTTCAAATAACTAACATCCATTTAATGTTAGACAATACCAGAAATAATACTTTGTCTTGAGAGGTATATATTAGAATATACAATATGAATATACGGCAGCCATATTTTAGAATAAAAAATAAAACCATACACTCATATTTTTATAAATACATACATATAATTGTTTTTAATTAGAAACTGTAAATAACAGATTCTTTACATTTTTTAATTAAAAATAAATATTAAAAGTTAGCCTATTCATTATTAGTGCTTATTTAGAAAAAACAAAATAATAAATTATTTTTTATTTCTCATTTTAACTAATTTTAAGTAGAAAAAATAAAAAACTTACGATGATGGGTCAAACATGTTGTTGAGCATAAAGCATTGTGTTGCAATTGGTGGTGCTACTTGTGGCTGAGGTGCGACTAGTGTGGACCCAGCACCCATTAAAACAGATGCGGCTGCAGGAGGTATCTGTTTAAATAAATAAAAGAAAAATTAACTAATATCAATCATGGCGATAGTTTAACCTGATATATACACATCTAAAATATTCAGTTATTTAGCTTTACATTGTATTCCGTACATAGCAGGGTATGCAGAGAACATGCGGACCTAGTGTAATGATATTCCATTGCATGCTAGCACCACAACTGGTCTCAACTGTTTTTGTAGTGAAAATATTGAGTGGAATTATTAATTTGTTATTTTCACTCATCCCATCAATTAGTTGTTGTCACTTATTATATTGTTTACTCATTAGCATTGTGACATTGCACATATAAAAAAATATTATTTGCTACTTTTTTGCTACTAGAACCTTTATGGCGTCACATTAACAAAATGCATATAATTTATAAACTCACTTGTAAGCCAGTCCCTTCTGCCAATTTAAACATAAGTTGTAAGCGGCCAGTTGCCCCGAGGTCGACGCCGGCGCGGTCCAGCTCGTCCGCGTCAAAGCGCGTACTGGACCCGCCGTCTGTGCGCTCTGTCACATTTCCTACTTTCATAGGCCGCCCCGCAAGCTCAAAACCATTCAACTGCTCCATTGCTTTCTTTGCATCAGCTGCATGGTGGAACTATAAAAGTTGCAGTTTTAAATAACTTCTTTGTTACGACCAAACGTTAATACAATTGATACTTATAGAACATATGACATGTAGGAACAAATATATTTTTATACATTTTGAACATAACATACAAAAAGTTACACATTAATATTTGTAAATTATAATTATAATATTGTAGTAAAAAAATTACATACTGTTAAAAATCCATAGCCTTTGCTTTTTCCTGTATCAGGATCAGTCATTAGTTGAATGTGATCAATTTTTCCAAACGGTTCAAATATTCCCCTTAACATATCTTCACTGATGTTAAAATGTAACGAGCCCACATAAAGCCGAGTTGGTCCGTTGCTAGCCTTTGGTGCTAAATTAGGAAGTGTGTTCCCTACTCTATTTTTCTCAGCTTGGGTATGTTGTACAATTATAGGAACGCCGAGTAGCTTTTGTCCTGTCAAACCTAATGCCTGAAAAAAATAAGTATATTATTAATATGTTTCTTTTCCATTTACTTAACTTTTTTATTTAATAAAATTTACAACTTACCAAAGGTACAGATTCTGCATCTTTAAATTCTATGTATGATATTCCTTTAAATCTTCTAGTTTTATTACAAGTGATAAGCCTCACATCTCTAACTTTGCCAACAGAAGAAAAAAATTCTTCTAAATCCTTGGCTCTAATTCTTTGAGATAATTGCATACAAAAAACTGTTCTTAAATCTCTCTCTTCTGGAGGTAAGTCATCACCTTTGGGTTCTATTCCACGAGATTTAGATCTGTACTCGGTTCGTTCCTTGTCACGACTTCTGTCTCTTCGAATAGCTTGGCCGTCGCGGCTTTTCTCTCGGTCCCCATCTCGACTGCGTTCTTTGTCTTTACTAAGTCTTTTCTCTCGATCCCTTTCCCGTTCCCTGTCCTTGTCACCGCGTTCACCGCGATCTCCTCGGTCTGGCCGGTCTGCCCTGTCCCCTCGGTCCCCTCTCTCCGCTCGATCTCCTCTGTCCGCTCGCTCTACCCGGTCTGCTCGTTCTACTCGGTCCCCTCGGTCGCCCCGGTCACCTCGGTCACCTCGGTCACCTCGGTCGCCTCGGTCGCCCCGATCGGGCCGGTCGGGCCTGTCCGCACGATCTCTGTCCTTGTCCCTATTAGACCTGTCATTATCGCGATCGCGACGGTCCTTATCCCGTTCCCGTTCCCGCTCCCGAACGCGATCGCGGTCCCGATCTCGGTCGCGATCGCGTTCACGATCTTTGTCCTTTTTGTCATCCTTTTCTCTAGAACGGAGTGAATCCCTATCTCTTGATTTTCTTCTATCTCGCGACCTGCTTCGTCTAAAAAAAATATAACTTGGCTGAATAAGATCACTCTACTTTTTTGCCCGGAATATAAATATAAATTGTGTTAACAATTAAATAATTGAGGCCAGGGGCACAGGGGCACAAAGTGTACCTGTAAAATTTACTGGTTGTGAGTTCAATCTCCACTTGAAGAAATGAAATATTTATTTACATTTATATTTTCATTTTTCCGCTTTGGCGTCGAGGGTGGCGTTGAATTTCGCCACTCCACACACAATGCCTCCAGAACTCGAACTTGAAGGAAAGTGGGGAACAGAGTGTCTTAATACTAGGTTCCCTTTGCCTATTCTGCATTGGATACAATGTAAAGCTGATTTAATGTTTTTTTTAACAATTAAAATAGTTTAACAAACAGTATGTGTTATATACCTTCGATTGTTGTCCTTTTCTTTGTCTCTATGCTTGTCAGAATACTTGTCCGACCGGTGTTTTGAAGAGGAAGTGTTATCCTGTCACACAAAGCACAAGGTAGAAGCAGCGCCACAGCAACACACGCCGAGTGAATAAATAAAATTTGCATTAGTTAATTGAAAGAACTGTATGAAATCATCTGTGAACTTTCATGAATGACATATTCATTAATGTCATTCTGGAAATTCCCAAATGTTGGTTTTTATTTCCTATGCTACAGTAGAGAAGACTGCTTTCACAATCATGTTAGGTCCTAGAGGTGGTTGAATTGGTCCCCCTTCTACACTTACCATTCGGAAAACCACTGATTAAGGATGTACACAGCGCTAACATCACACAGGGATACTTCTGTAAAAGATTTACGACCCATCAGCGCATGGTCCTTTTCAATTTGAAAACTGACTTATAATGCATTGTTTTTAATAGAGAACAAGTTAATACTTAATTAATTGAAGTAAAAAAATGTAAGTTGAAAAAAATTAAGTATAGTAGTCGATACCTCATTTTGTTCAGGTTGGTGAAGTATGCTGGACAATTACCACAAAGTTCTATAAATACAAGAAATGAATCTCAAATGTAATTTTGTTTCATTGTGTCTTAGTAAGAAACTGTTCAAAGATGTCATTTTATAAAATTTTGTTACTGGATAAATGTAATAATAATAAACAGTTTGTAATTTTTAAGGTTATGATATTTTTGAACAGCCTAACCTAAAATGTCACTAACCATCACCAGTCACTGCATACATTTGTTTATGCAATTATTATTTATTTATTTATCATATATATTAGTTACAACATATATAACAAGAAACAAATATAACATGTATAACGCATACATAATAAATATGATTTTATGATAAATACAGATATTTCCTTTCAGTTTTTTAAATGTAATGATTTATGCTATGATGGTCGTTCAAATAGTAAATTTGTAACTATTCAGTGATTATCATGTATCAATTTATTATAACATATACTATAAAACTATAGGTAAGTTTCATTCGTAATATATTAAAAAAATCTTCAGTATAACACTCAATATTGATAAACATAATTTATTTCAAATAATAAAGTAAAAGTTTGATTACTTACCAATTTGTTATAAGGAGCTTCTAGCATTGCTTCCACATCAAAGTCTTCGGCCATTCTGTAAAAAATATAAACACTAAGATAAAAGGATATCCTTTTCAGTACAAAATTATTTGTAATATTTTAAAACTATATTACTGTTTATATTCACATGGTAATATGAATAGTTTTCTCATACAAAGCTGTAAACTTATACATACAGAACGTAGTAAGCCTTAAATGTTCAATATACACATAAAAATGTAATGAAGTAAATATATTTTTATTAGCATAAATAATTTTTAAATTTAATTGATAAGCTTCTAAATTATAGTACTGAGTAATAAGCGTAATATATAGGTGGAATTATATGTACTCTTCATTAGAAAGCATAGTGTATTATTAACTAAGAAATAAGTACATAATTTTATAATAAATTCCATGTAGCTAGCTATCAGCATTGCAAGTACAAAATGGCGAAGGCTTAATTTTTACTCGACGTTTACAGTTTTTTTATAATGTTTAATAATTTATATGATTTACCTTAAATTTGTGTCTTTTATGATGACAAATAAAATATTTTAAGAAGTTTGTGAAATATTATCTGGAAATAAAATAATTATTAAAGAAATCTTAGAGCGTCAAAGGAAACCACCATAAAACATTGAGACGAATTACAGAATAAATAGAATACAGATTACAGATACAGATTACGAAATTGAAATTAGTCGAATTTTGATTTCGATGTTGCCTTAATTTAAGCAAATGAAGGGAAAGAATTTGTACCTATGGTATATTTTTTGCCTTTATATTATGGAAAAATAAAAAAAATATAACAACACATTACATTTAATATATTAAAGATAAACTTCATATAGCATTCAATATTACATTAAATTCATATTATATACACTTCATATATTTTAAAACTGTTTAAACGATAAATTTATAACGTAGTTTGTTGCTATAAATAACAAAGTTAATAATTGTACATGGTCCGAAAGTAATAAGAAAAGGGAGAACGAAGAAAGATTTACTTTAAATGTCATTCATAAACCACATTAACTGTTCATCTATCTTCAATCATCATATTTTATTTTAATAAAAAATATATATATATATATATTTTAATTATTCATATTAATACTCTGTAGTCCGTCTCTGTCTCTATAGATTTATAGATTATAATGTAGTTTCTTTCCTTGTCGTGTTGTTTTGTTTCTAGACTTGTACTTGTAGTTCATGAATTTGTAGATTTAGATTAAGTGTAATAATCAAATATTGTTCGTGTAAAAAATCCGTTCGTGTATCCGTAGAAATTAAAAGATCATTTTCATATACTGATTAATACTTAATAATTTATATGTTAGTACTCAAGTTCATGTTCGAGGTCTTTTATACAACAACTTAATATATTTTGTAAATTGTTATTAATACAATTTTAGTATCTGACTTGTACAATGACTACTGCTGCTAGGCCAACTTTTGACCCTGCTAGAGGTGGACAAGGACGTGGTGAGAAAGATTTGAGTGCAATATCTCGTCAATATTCTAGCAGAGATCTTCCTGGTCATACCAAATTGAAATACAGGTGCGATTTTAGATATTGTTTCTTGGTGAAGTAGTACGAATACCATTTAAATATTTAATTTTTCGTAGGGAACAAGGCCAAGGAACTACTGATGAGCTACGTTCAAGAGATTTTCGCAAAGAACTCGACGAAAGAGAAAAAGAAATCAAAGCGCCAGGGGCAAGAAGACCTGCTGAACCCACTGTTAAACGATTAAAAATAGATCAAGTCCCTGCAGCTAGTTTAGACGCAGATGATCCTTTAGAAGGTGACTCTTCTGCTTCGGAAGACTCTGATGATGACACAGCAGCTTTATTAGCCGAGTTAAATAAAATTAAAAAGGAAAGAGCAATTGAGCAAGCAAAAAAGGTAACCTTAAAATATTATTTATGTATGGGCGTCAAATCTATTTAAACTTTTTTTAGATGATGCAATTGTGATTCAAGGCTATTAAATGCAATTTAATAGAAAATAAAAAAATATTTTGTGTTGATTATATATTGACGTAAAGAATATTATATATAGGCACAGACTACAGGGAGCTTGAAGTTATGACGCTTTGTTACCCATTTTATGCCAAATTTAAAATACATCGTGTGTGGAGTGGTGAAACTCAATGCCGCTATTTTTCTACCAAGCAGGGTAATGAATATAAACTAAATATAATCTATATTCTATCTAAATATTGCATTTACAGTTAGGCACTTGTACTACTTAACAAAGACAGTCTTAAATAATGAATATAAATGTTTTGAATGCACTAGTTTATAGTTTATGCAAATATTATATGTAATAGATAAAAATTATTTTAGGATGCCGAAAAAAAACAAGAAGAAGAAAGAATAAGAATGGAGAATATCTTATCTGGTAATCCATTACTCAACTACTCCGCAGCCGGACAAAAAAATGACTTAAAGGTATTCTTTGTGTATATATTTTGGTGTTATGCTAAATATATTTTTTTTAGTTTTGTAAATAAATGGGGACTCTTGTAAACAATCTACAACTAATTGTAAACAAAATTTATTATTAGGACCTTGAATAAGTTCTCACTGTTTTTTGAAAGATGGCAACAACAGCGAGAACTTATTCAAGGTCCTAATAAGTATACATTTACATAATTATTTTTGTCTGTTACTATAACTAAATATATTATTACTTTTATAGGTAAAACGACGCTGGGATGATGATGTGGTGTTCAAAAATTGTGCACGTTCTGAACCAGAAAAGAAAGCAAATACATTTATTAATGATTCCCTAAGATCAGAATTCCACAAAAAATTTATGGAGAAATATGTAAAATAGTTATAATAGTAATGAAAAAATTGTTTATAATGTCAGGCTTATTGATAATTTGTAATAAATATTTTCTAAATATTTTCCTTGTTTATTTATTTTTAGTGACAAACTGTAAACCTGATGTTAGGTTTCGGGACATTGAAAGCGGAAGAGTTCGTTTAAATGCCAAAATCTCTGGATCTGCTGATTCGATTTACATTTATTTTTGTTTAGTATGAAAGCTACATTCCTCAGGAGTGCTATAGGCTATATGACATTACGGTGTAAGTCATAGTTGGCATTAAATAATAAAATAGTAATAATGAACATCATCGAATTGCTTTATACGCGTGTGCTGCAGAAATAGCTATATATATAAGTACATTGTATAACGAAAATATTATATTTTACTAGTGGGCGCAGCTTCGCCTACTTATTTGCAACCTTAGGGTGAATTCTAAGGGGATGAATTCTAACACTAGGTTCCATTTTCCTACCTTGCTGTACGCTAGATACAGTGCGAAGCTGAAAAAAAAAGTATGTATGTCATAATTTATTATTCTTATATCTTTTATTCTACTAATATTACTAGGATCCGCTTCATGTTGTGCACGGGGGATGAAGCTGAGACAAGCTATATTGCGCAAAAGTTAGCGATTTTTTCTTTTTCATCCGCAATAGCTGGGTTAGGTTATTTAAAGTTCAATCTGTGCGCGAATTACAAATATCAATTAATTAAGAAGCGACTAAACATATTTTCCAATGACATCTTAGATTTTTGCATTTTTCACGTTTCTATTCGTTTTGAGTGCTTTTACATTTGTTTGATATATTCAATAACTGCTGCTTTCCTTCACGGATTCTTTTCCCAAAACTGTTAGAATTTTCAGACAGGGAATGATGTAACTGAAATTATTAAATCATACCATTTTCATCATTTCTACATTCTGGGCCCAAGAATGTATGCGATGGTGTTACTTTCCTTTACTTTAACTTTAATAGTTTTTGAGATGACTATTGAAAAAAGTCACCAAAAAAAAAACGATCAAACTCTTCCGCTTTGTTATAATAATTAGTATATTGTAGATAATAGGCTTCGGGAGCTAGCTTCGGGAATTCGGCAAAAAGTGGTGAAGGAAAATATCTTATTAGGGAACGAAGTGTCTTAAACTAGGTTAACTCTGTCTTCCCATATTTGCGGGATACTGTGTGAAGCTAAAAAGAAGCTAAAATGTCTGCATTTAGAGGGTTAAGAAAATACGATTTTTCTATAATAAACTTATATTAATAAAATTTTAAAATTAAAATACACAAATTAAATCTAAAACTAAACTATATCTAAAAAAACTGCCTTCAATGTTAGAAAAACAGTAATCTGCTTAAACCTAAATTAATCTAACTTAACCTACGACTTAATTACTCCACAATGGAATAATAAGTGTGGGAACAGAAGAAATTCCTTTTCCACCGGCGCTGTTGCTATCTCTCCTTTTTCAGCAATATATTATAATATGTCCGTCTATCGGACGGACATATTATAATATTAAATAAGTTTTCCGCCTGTGACAGAAAGCGCTGTATAACACACACGTCTACCTACTAATACTTACCTTCTACACATTAACAATATAAACATTATTAGAGGAAAATAAGAGATTTTATTAACGACGCTGGTGATAATTGGACGTTCCTCATAATTGTCTTACTTGTAGTACAATGATCTGTTTTAGGATTCTTGTTTTTAATCAAATATTTCCTACGCCCACACACAAATTAGCTATAGTTAAGATACTTATAACATAACATTATTTTACGATATTATTCTGGTTATAATATACCTGTTCACACATACTGTGATATGTTTATTTGCTTATCGAACTTTCGATTTCACATAATTACAATACAAAATAAACTAATACGGCAAGTCGTACGGTAGCTTGTTCATCCGTGAGTGTGTGTTTCGAATTCTCAATCAGAATAACTATAAAGACATGCGAATGCGCGCGGCTGACCGGCCGCTCCTCGGATGTTTACATTATTTTATACGATGTGTGTATGTTGGGGGAGGGGAGGTTGCGGCGAGCGCGGCGGTCGGCGGCCCACCTTGAGTGGGCAGGTTCAGTGGCTGGTCCCGTCTCGAGCGTATTTGTGTTTTGTGGCTTGCGTCTGGCTCATTCGCTAGTTGAATAGCCGCTTTGACGGTGGACACTAGGAACTACGATAGCAGTAACCATGGCTGGATGGAGAACGGTGTTGTGGTGTGCTTCTTTATCACTGTCTATCATAACAATAGACGCCGCTCTTTCTGGGCTTTATATAGATAATGGTATAGATCAGACTATAATACATCACTCCATGACGCGACACGAACGGCAAGTGGTGGAACATGAAATATTGGAGCTTCTGGGCCTAGGTGAAAGACCGAGACGTTCACAAGCACCGCCGTTGGATCGTTCGGCGCCTAGTTTCTTGTTGGACGTCTACAAGCAGCTGGCGGAGGAACATGAGCAAGCTCGCCCAACTCGTAGTTCCGAGATGGCCCTTAGCGGTGAAGAGCAGCACGCAATCGACGAAAGTGATTTAATAATGACATTCCAGAGTAAAAGTAAGTGTTTTCACAAAATCTCTAAAACTTTAAACTTTTCCTCTAAAGCTTTTAACAATAAAAAGGCCGGTTCTGTTTACTTTGTTTACATTATACTGGTACGTTAATATTCATTAACGCGGAATTTGCAAATATATGCGCATTGAGTATTTTCTCAGAATGTTATTTACGTAAAGTTTTATCAGTAGTTATGTATTATTGCAGTTTTACTTTGTACAGTAGACCCTATTATAGTTATTTATTTTTGCATGATAATGGTTATTATTAATTAGTAGCTTCTATTCAATATATTTTTCAATAAGCCAGGACATAAATTACTACATTTTTGTTGATTCTATAATATTTTTTTTGCAGTTGCATATTGCATATCGATATTTTAACACACAAATATTTTAAAAAAATATAATTCGTTTGTTTAACTCGTAGTAAAAAATATCTTATGTATGGGTTTAGTAAATCACTTTGGTTCTACCTTCAACAGAATTTGTAACAACGTATTACCTATTGATCTCAACATGTTTAAGATATTGATTTTATGATACTCTGATATTTATCTCCACTTTAAAAGCCGCCACCGCATCCATAGCTCCTCTGGCGTTAGACGGGGTCGTGGGTGGTGACCACTTACCGTCAGGTTACGGGTCACCTGATTGATGGTAAGTGATCACCGTACCGTTGTCCTGTCTTCTTGCATAAATAAATAATTATATGAGTATGTGATTATTTTAAAAATATATAATGTTTTTGACTTTCAATCCGTTCAGTCGTAGGTGTTCAACAGCAGTTCAGTTGTATTCGCGTCAAAAGCGAACAACAGATAAACTCTATATGTTTATCTATTGTTCGCATTGAAGACATTAATTATTGTATGTACCTAACAGAACCCAAAACAATATTTTTTTATTTCTCTATTTCTTTGTCGGTTCTTCTGTTTGCCTTTGCGTTTCTATAAATGATCTCAAAAACGCATAAACCGATTTAAATTTCACCATTGTACTTTATTTAAATCAGTTCACAAATAAATAATTTGTTCGATAAAATTGCTTCAAAATAAATGCTTTATTGAATTGACTAAAACTTTGATGTTCAGATTGTCTTTAAAATGATAATGTTGGAACACGATACTGATTCAGATTAGTAAATAAATTTACTATATTTTTTCTAGTTTAAGCAGGCGTTTTACAGTTACGTGATATTTATAATAAATAGTTTAAAAAAACAACTTTAACGGTTTATATATTCATATTTTTGGGTAATTACGCTGTATTCTCACAGATAAAACTTTGTTAGAAGGTAAACATTTATATTTCTAATGAAGTGCTTTTCAATAACGACGGGAGTGTGCAGGTAAAAATGACTCACACATAAATGACTCGCATACCTCTGATCCCATGGAACGGAACCAGACGAACACTCAAATTAAAATGTATTGTCTCATCGACTCTCATTTGTCTATTTTAGGACCCTTCTGAGAAAATTTATTTTTTTAAGCTGTTATCTTTTTGCAAGACAAAGAGCAAAGGGATTATTTTTACCGTGTTTCAAAACGTATTTATTTTAAAGAATGATTCAAATAAAAAAGATTAGATAAAGATTATTATTATTATTGCCGAAATAGCCTAGGTGATTGTTAAATGTAAGTCAGGATGCCTGATTGAAGGATAAACACGTATTGTTTCTTATAAAATATTATTTTTTATAAGTTGCTTACTTACAAAAACAGATTTTATATAATATTGACAAATTATATGCATATTTATTTGCTTTCGTGAATTTTGAGTGCAAATCTCATTTGCTGCATATACTCAAAATGTATATCCTATACAGAAAGTCTTTGTACGTATCACCCCAAATATGCAATATATTTAAATTAATGGAATTTGGAAAACTAATTGTGATTTTGTATACTGTTTTCTTTATTGGATATACGGTACCCATATATATCTCGGACAATATGTGCGAAGAAGCAGGGAAAAAATATAATTTAACTATGATAAATATTATATTTACATATTAAAAATGATATTGAGCCTTTGAGTCAAGTTAGTTGGCACTCGGAATTAAGAAAAATTCACGTACCAATGTACTTGTATTTCATCATCTTCATAAATTATGAATTTTATTAAAAAAAACTATTTGCGTTTGTTGATGAAATCTGATCGGGCGACATTTTAAATACATAATTCAAAATGTGAGATACCATACACATGTCTCATCTTGCACGTGCAATAAGATCAAGTTATATCGGGTTTGTCAAACGATACGGAGATACACCTGTTACGATATATTATCAAATTAGCATATTATTCTTCTAATAGCTGAATAGATTAAAATATAAATAGGTAGCTATGTTATGCTTAATCATATAATAGTATACGTAGATGTTCAATACAGTTTCGAACTACTGCTTTTTTAACCGACTTCTGTAAGAAAAGTATGTTATCAATTCGACTGTTTTTTTATGTTTGTTACCTCAGAACTTTTGACGGGCTAAATTATTAAAATCGTCTAGTGCTTACTGTGTGGTCCTATTTTTTGTCCATTTCTGACAATAGTATCTATGAAAAAATCACATGTCTTAAATTTGCATTAGTAATGTGCGCGACAAACGGAATAATAATTGATATTACGACAACCGATTCCGATGATTCTTTTTTTATTTGAAAGGATACATTTCAAGGATAGTTTGGTGAAAGTTTAGTGAGGTTTTGATTATGTGAGTTCAGTTGAATTAAATAAGTTGTTTTTTTGGTAAAAAATATTATTATATTGTAATAGCTACAATGAAAAACATTGCTAAAATGAGTATTAGAATTAAGATTCCTCATCGTTGCATTTCTTTTCAACAAACTTTAAAAAAGAGGATGTTTAACTGACTTCAAAAAACGGAAAGGTTCCCTATTCGCCCGAATATTTTTTATGTATATTCCTGTCAATATGTCAAAATGTTAGTATGCACAATAATAGCTAATTAAGTTTAAAATTTTACCTAGGACGGTTGTCCTAATTAAAACTTTAAACTAACTTGAGAAAAGGATGATCCATCACTTATGATTGTGAATTAAATAAATTAAAGAAAACGTCTTTACAGAACACCACTTGGGTGCATTACGACATGGACATGGCCGTCACGTTTGGTTTGATGTCGCTAGTGCCCCAGGGGACGCCTCGTCCCTTCTTACAGCAGAACTGCGCGTACATCAGGCAGCTTCTCACACGGCCGACCCGACAGCGTTATACTCTGTAGTAGCACATCGAGTGATAAGCGTAGATAACTTGGGGTAAAAAAAGCTTGCTAATTATATTAAAGTTTTATACATACCTATATTTTGCAGACTTTGTTAATATGTAGATATTTTAAGACTCTTTCGTTACTAATTAGTATCACGGTATCTAACTATCAGACTACGCACAGTTAAAAGTACTGAAGTAAAGTACTGAACTGAAGTCTAAGGTCCTCGTGGAATACCCATACATTATATGCGTATAATATGAGTTTATTTTAAAAGAAATAGGCATTAAAATAAAAAGTCATTTTATCAAGCTTTTATTATCAAAATTCATTGCGATTACTTATGTATCTTTCAGGGGTATTGAGATGGAACGTATTGCTGCAGTCAATACTAGCGCTGGAGCTGAAGGCTGGCTAGAACTAAATGTGACGGCAGCACTAGCGACTTGGCTGAATGCACCTGTTGACAATCGCGGCTTCTTCATTACAATGCATCCGCATACACAACCAGGTTATATATTTTATTATATGTGACCTGCATATATCATATATATCACAATATTACAATTAATATAATATTACAGCGAAGATTTGACACAGTTTATTTTACGTTATATTTTAATACTATCTGTTCACAACAAAGTTGAAACTTAAAAGCAAATTCCAACTTGCTTTTAAGTTTCAACTTTTTCTTACTCTTGCTCTAGCAATTAAATTCGGATCCAAATAAATAGCTAAACCACAAAGTCAAATATAATAATTAAAAAAAATTAAAAAATTAGCTTCACGCTATATCTCGCACACAGCAGGGTAGACAGAGGGAACCTAGTGTTAAGACACTCC
>DVQM01000222.1:0-21248 GCA_018231645.1 Heliconius ricini | reverse complement strand
ATATACATATATATATATATACATTATTCATATCTTTAATTTGCCACCTACCTACCTGCTTATAATTATGACAGCTACAGACAGATTAACTTAGCCATAGCTCTGTGATCTGCATATGCTCTATCTCACTTGAACTAGCACGCAGCTGCTTTATACTAAATTTTTGCCCCATTTTAAGGCAATAATTTTGGCTCAATCGAATATCCTAATAATTTTTATTTCCTTTACAGTGTTGAAAATTGGCAGTATCATTTTTTTTAAATACACACAGATAAATGAACTTTACTTAAAAGATAAAAAAACCCTAAAAACATAGACAAGAAGCTCCTTACATCACGTTTTTCAATTAATTTGCAAAAGATGAAATAAAAGAAAATAAAAAAAAACAATAACAACGGAATGTGAACTACCATCGAGTTGCAACGGTACAACCCACTCTGATAGCTGCTCATCTCGGAATATGTTTCAAGTTTCTTACTTTATAATAGACTATGATACCAAACATAAAGCGAGGTACTAAACGGTGGGAAGTCGAGATTCTGCTTATAAAATTATAGATAGAGCTTGAAAGTTTAAAAGTTCTCAAAATTATATTACAATACTTTGAGTTTGAAACAAGAATTTTAATTACTGGTAAGTAAAGGAAGTTATTACACTTCCATTCTTAATTTTAATATTTTTTTTTTAGCAAAAACGAAATTGATTTTTCTATATGAAAGACATGTTTGTATATGACCCCAAAATCCTATAACGGTGGACCGTTGTTCATTTTGCTAGTTTTAAAATATTTTAAATTCTTACTTTTAACTTGCGCCGTTGAGTGCTTAAACAAAAGAAAATATGCAATATTAATACACGCATTGAGGCCTATCGTGGTGCAGCGGCACGAAGTGTGACTGTAAAACCGACTGTTTGTGGACCACTCGAGGTGATGAAATATTTACTTAAATTTATATTTCCATTTCTCCGCTCTGGTAGCGAGGCGAAACGCGGCGTTGAGTATAAATAATGTAAAATTGAAACAAGAATATATGGCATTTTAATCATTCACATTCTACTTAGTTTAGATATAATGTTATGTTACATATCGTTATTTATTGCCATATGTTTAAATTTAAAGTATCTAACGCAAAAACGCTACAAAATGTCTTAATAAAAAATAACTACCAACAATGATAGTCTAGTACTCGATAGGTCCTACAGACAAATTGAAAAATGATTTTGTAGTATTTAGTATAATTTACTTAATAATATATTATAATAATACATTTTGTATTGTAATAATTCAATTTAAAATATTTAAAGAGTGAAGACAGCAATAAGAACTTAACGCCGCGCTTCGTCTGGTTATTTGAGTAATACAATGAAAATAATTCATTCCCTTTAGTGGGAATCGAACACGTGACCATGTTACATCAGGTCAAGTTGTAAGTAAGAATAATGAAGTGAAGCGACTCTGAATGAAATTGGGGTAACCCAGTTCTTGTACTATCGGTGTCAAGTGTAGGGTTCACTTTTGTCAGACGTGGATTTAAACTGTTTACTGTTTATTGTGTTTTTTTCAGCTTCACGCTATAGCAGGTTAAGTAGAAGTAACTCAGTGCTAGGATACTCCATTTCTGACAAATTTGGAAATATTGCGAGTGGAGTGTCGGAACTCAACCACACGCTTTGCCTCACCAGAGCGCAGAATCAAAATATTAAATATTTTATTTTCTCGAGTGGAATTTGAACCCACAACTTGGATCTCTGTGCCACGATTGTTCTCAATATTATATTTTATTTTTATATAATTCTTTAAAATTATATTTTTGTAGTCTGTTATGGCACGATTCAATACGATTTCCACACGGAGAATGATGATTAAATATTATATTGCCTTGAGTGGGAATTGAACCTACATCCTGTCGCGTTTACAATCACACGCTTGTGCCCCTGCTCTACAATTGGCTCTTCTCTATAATATTATACTCTACAGTGTATTATACTATAAATGTCAAATATGTGAATTGAAAGCCTGGTTCTACTACACTAGGTTAAATCTAACGGGCATCGTAAAGTTCATAGGCAGTTTTATGATCAATTTAGTGCAAAATGCAGTAGCTATATTGAAATGTCTACAGCTGGGATAAATTAAATAATATATAGAGTATTCAGGCCGTTGTCGTGCAGTGGTACAGCTTTTGGAACGACGGTTGTGGGATCTATATTATGACACGCAATAAGTCATATCAAATTAAGGATAATAATCCCCACAAGGCGAGTGCACATAACCATTGTGAGGTGATTTTTCCAATTATTTCTTTAAGTGATCACTAGATGTTTTAATGAATAAATGTAACTTTTTCCTCTTTTTTTATAAAAAAAAGAAGGAAAGAAGTTGATGGAGAAGAAGAGACAATAAGTCATCTATCCATAGATACTCAAATAGTGAAAAAAAAATCTAAATGTATTTCATGAAATGCACGTATTTATTCTATGAGATATGTAGCGGCGCAGTGTCTGACTGTAAGCGTGTTGGTTGCAAGTTCCATTCCTACATGTGGTATTATATTTTGATTTCCTCGCTTCGGTAACAAGACCAAACGCGGCGTAGGGTTCAACCACTTACCGCGCAATGTCTCGAAAATTGGACAGAAAGTGAGGAACAAATGTCTAAACATTATAATTTATAATACACCTATTAATGGATAACATATATTTAATACACTTACATACATATATTTATAAGATAACACATACAATATAAGGCGATAGAATGTAATCTAAAATGTAACTAAACAGTTCAAGAGAGGTTCGAGAACTGCCACTTGCTTTCACCTCTACATACAGTGTTGAAGAATAATGAATCTATTAAGCCATTGTGTCGCAGTTGGATAGCCTTTGACTGTAAATATGATGGTTATGGATTCGATCCCCAATCGGGGATATGAATAGTTTTCAGATTTTGTTGCAGATTCACGCACAGTATTCTGCACATAGCAGCGACAGCGCATAGACAGAGGTAGTGTTAAGACACTCCGTTCTCAATAAGACATTCCTCACTTTCCGCCGAGTTCTGGAGGCATAGCGTGTTGAGTGGCGGAACTCAACGTCACGCTTTTGTCTCGACATCAGAGCAAAAAAATTAAAATATAAATATAATTAAATATTTCAATTCCTTCAGTAGGGATCGAACCCGTAACTAGTCGATCTTACAGTCACACTTTGTGCCCCTGCGCTACGACTAGCCTCAATATATTTTAAATATGTATTTACAATTATGTGATTTGATGATTAAAATAATTATGTTAATGATCATGTTTTCAATTAAATAATTATTAATGTATTCTGATATCACGACCGTATAAAGTGTAATGAGGTAAGGCCAGTCCTGGCGCAGGAGCAAAAGCGCGACCGGTTCGATTTCCACTCGAGGAAATTAAATATTTGATATTTAAATTTTCTCGTTGTGGTAACGAGAAAATTTAAATATCAAATATTGACTTGGACTTGACATGGATTCCTCAAGAAATTGGCGGAAATTGGGGAACCGAGTAACTTAATAGGAAACAATCTAAAAACTAAGTTCCCGGATCCCAGTTACTTTGCTATATGCAGTATATAGCGTGAAGATATAAAAGAAGTGAAAATTTGTAAAATAACTTTGTAGCTAATTTTTTGATTGCAAAAATCTATTTAATCGAGAAGGTTTTATAACACTCGGAGAGTAGTAATTTTTATTGACCTTATAATATTGTTTTGTATTGAAGTTTTATAAAATAAAATTCCTTAAATCCATATCTAACATAACGGGTATGCCATTAAGTTAAGCAAATTTTGATCACAGATAAACTAACGTAAAATCATTGGATACAACATTTATTATTGTAATGAAGAAATACCTGTGAAGTATATTTTAAGAATAACATTACAAGAGATATGAGCTATTTTCATGTGCATGTCCTCGAGTCGAGATTTTAAATTTGTGAAAATCGCCGGCCCGTTAATCCTTTTTGATACACTGACATATAAGCGACTTTTGAAGTACTCCGAGAGAAGAAGAAAATGTAATGGCGTGAGATGTGGACTCTGGAGAGGCCACTTCCAATGTCACTTCCAGGTGATACCAGTTTTCCGCTAAACATTTTCTTTACAACTGCTAAAGACTAATTTTATATATGAGATATCGTGTAATCTTGTTAAAACCAGGTTTTGCTCTTATAGCTTTAAAATAACAGTTAATAACTGTTATTAGATTAATAACTTTGGGTCGCATTGTACGGACTTTAAAACTTCATTACCAGTTTCCTCTATTCTTATATACCTTGGATACTCCGCTGGCTTATGATTCAGTATTGAAACCAAAAACTCTTATTTTCTGATGCACTATCTGTAACTGTAAATTAAATTCAATACGAACACACGTACAAATAGATTTTTTTTGCACAAAACGTACGTTGCTTACTGACGAAAAGCTCCACGGCAGCTATATTTCCGAGAACCAAACTAGTTACCCTTGCTATTCGCGCTCCGCCCCCTCGTACTCCGTCTCTCTCGTCGTTGATTACAAATTCGTCTGCTTTCCTAACTAACTCTGTAACCTATAAATTAACTACAAATATCTATCTCACCAACCAAAACTAATAATAAATAAAATGTTCTACATTCTTAAGTATTGTGTGTAATATTTTTCAGTACTGTTTTCCAGCGGCTTTGAGCTGAAAGCTTTCGCATTGGCAATATTTTCTCTTATACGTCATGTGTTCTACGCCATATAAATACGTATTGGAACCTCAACTTTACAGGAAAATGGAATAAGAATTGAATAAACAATGAGATAAATGGCTATAAATATGTTTAGTAAGGTCTGTATAGTAAAAGAAAATTGCGTTTGACTGTAAATATTGTGGTTGTAGATTCGATTTTCATTTGGGGAGTATATATTTTTTAATTTCTTAAATTTTTAGCAGGTTCTTTTTAGCAGTAAGAAAAGGGTAGGTACCTGGGAATATAGAGTCAATACACTCTCTTACCAATAAGATACTTCCGTGCCACACTAATTCTAGGTCAGTTAATTAAAACATATTTAATTATCTTTTGATTAATTAAATAACAGTAGTCCGTAAATCGTGTTTTCAACACTAATATTTACAGCCTAGAATGGTAAAAAAATACAATTTCTTCAGGAGTTTAGGAAAAGACCGCACAAATAGCTCAGTAATTTTACAAAAGTCATAGCGTCTTTAAGCACAAGGGTTATACATTCGATTTCGACTCAGAAAAATAGTTTCTTTTTCAAGAAAAGCAACAAAATAAAAAAAACGGCGTTGAGTTTCATCACACAACACGCAATGTCTCGAAAATTCTATGGAAAGTGGGGCACGGAATTCCTTAGCACTAGGTTTCCACTGCCTGCTCTACATGCAAAATACAATGTGAAGCTAAAAGTAAACAGAAGTTGACTTTACTCATCCATAATAAAATGCAGGAAATGCGTGAAAATAAGAAATAGAAATACCGAAAGAGGATAAAGATAATCTCAAACTCAGCTAACAGTTTACACTGAAGCGAGTTTCACAAGAAATATTAACGGAATGAATGAATTTAGGAGCGAGCTGAGTAAGTATTTTCTATGTGCCATCTTTTCAGGAAGTTCTTGTAAGTTTTATGTTTCTTAATTTTCTGCTGAGATTGTTTACATACACTAAAAGAACCTCATTTTTATTTTTATTTTTTTGCTTTATGCTGTATTCCGTACATAGTAGGGCAAGAAAAAGGAACCTGGAAATCTCGTCTCGGAAATCTTGAAAACAGTCCGTTCCCATTAAGGCACTATTTAATTATCCCCACTTTCCACTGAATTATGGAGATATTGCATGTTGAGTGTCGGGTCGAAGCTGTCACGTTTACAGTTGCACGCTTGTCTCCCTATGCCATGATGACCTCATGTTAAAGATTGTAATGATATATTTTTTACCTCTTTTTTCTCACTTATAACCAACGAAACCTTTCTTAAGTTTGGTAGTAAATCTAGGGTTGTCTGGACCTATGATCAAATCAATTCTTAAATGTATTTAAATCTACGCATGGGTCACAGTCAAACTTCTCTGAGCTCTATGGCATGGCATGGAATGCTGAATAGTTTGTTCTCATAAAGAAAATTATAGTAGAAGCAATTATGACGCAGTGTTATAAAGTTTGATTGAAAAGGGGACGATGGTTGTAGGTTTGATTCTCACTTGGGAAAATGAATTATCTTTTCTTTTCCGCTTTGGCAAGACATGGTGCAGGGATGAGTTCTGGCACATAACACACTATTTCGAACTTTGGTGACCAAAGAAGGGCGAAATATTTTGATATCAAATTTTTGTCTATTTTTCTAAAAAAACGTAAAACCTAAATTAAATATTACTAATAGAAGAAATTCCTTACAATTTTTATTAGTAGTGCTTACTCATATGTATTAAAGGAATGAAAATTTATGATAAGGAACTTTAAACTTTAGGAAATAAACTTTTTATATGAAAGTCGTATACTTTTACTGCCTATCCAAAAAGAAAACACAGTCATAGCAATATTCATAATTAGTTTAAAAAAGTTTTTATCATTTGTAAAATGTAGTTTTGAAAGTTCGCTTTAATATTTTATTAGAGCGAACTGACTGAAGAAACTTACAAGAGCTTACAAAACTACAATTTACAAATGAAACGACCCAAAAAAGGCCGTCCGTATGTTTGTTAATTCAGCCGTCAGGAATTCGAATTCTACTCGAAGGAACAAATTATTTTGATTTCCCTGGTGAAGAAACAAGACAAAACACTCTCCACTTTCTATATGAATTCCATAACTTGTATTAGGTACGTAGTGGGGCACAGGGGCAAAAGGTTGTAGGTTCGATTTCCTCTCGAGAAAATTATTTTATATTTCCATTTCTTCGCTCTGGTGTCGAGGTTAAGCGCGGCGTTGAGTTTTCCCACTCTACAAAGTGGGGAACGGAGTGTTTTAACACTAGATTCCCTCTGCCTACCGTGCTGTTTGCGGGATACAACGTGAAGCTGATTCATTTCCTCGCTCTGGTAACGAGGCGAAAATGCAGCGTTAAGTTACCGACACTTAATACGCACTGCCTGTAGAATTTAGCGGAAAGTGTAAAAAGGAATTATTTTAAAAAATGTCAAAAAGTATTGTCTTAAGACTACATTTCCAGGTTCCCTCTGCCTGCTATGAGTGGGAATAATAGGAAGCATCCATAAATAATATTGATATGAGCTTTATGAAGCATAACCGTAAACCTACTTTAAAACTATGAATTAACTAAAGTTCTAACAAAAGTGATTTCGTATATTCTTGCAATAAATGCAAGAGCAAGACAGCAAGAATAGATCAATAAAATTACAAACAATAGGTATAACGTGAGCAAGACTTTAAAGTCACTCAAATACTGCTTACAGAAGTTCCTTGCAGTTTTAAAGTAATATGAAAGTTTTGCTGTAATAAATGTTTCAGAATTGGTCATTTCTGAAATATAATGTACACGTGTATTGCAATATGTTCAGAGAGTTCATATTGTTTTTGGTTTATTTTTTGTTTTATATTTAATATTATATATTTTTATTTCACGGAGTTAAACTCCGTCTTCGAGTTTCCGATTTTAAGGATATAATATCCGATTATAAGGAAGTGGTGGTTACTTATAATTTTTTGAGGCATTGTGAGTTAAGTGGCGGAATTCAACTCCGAAGTTTTGGTGCTAGAGTGAAGGTTTAAAAATATTGATTATTCACTTCCTCGGGTAGTGATCGAATCCAAAACCAGTCGCGTTACAGTCACACGTTTGTATCCCTGCGCCATAATCACAATTAAAAGCTAGCTATGATATATTAAGATTATATATATATGTGTATTTATCACTAAAATTTCCCACAATAATCTAGATTTCAAAAAATATATGAAAATGAAAATAATTGTGGCACCATACAACATTTTATACACTTCACCACAATATTTTACTTAAAAGATTAATTATCGGAATTTAAGGGTACCTTTGACCCCCGTTATAATTTATTCCCACCTCATATGGATATAGAAAACGAATTTCATGAAATATCAACTCTATGTAAAAGTGATAGGGTTGAATTTTTTTTTTTATAGAAAATTAGTGCCTTGCTTGAAATTATTCAGGGACAACCGGGCCGTAGGTGGATGCGAATTAAATTTTAATATTTCAAAGCAAGCTGTTACGATAGCGTGTTTTTATTTGTAACAGATTGCTTTATGACCAGTTATGAGTACGTTTAGGGATATGTGAAACGTTCATAATGTTACACTTGTGAAAATAAAGGATTTAATCTTAAGAAAATGGTTATTTTATAATAGAAATAAATTATCGGCGTTGAGTTCTGCCACTCAACACGCAATGCCTCGAAAAATTCGGCAGAAAGTGGGGAACGGAATGTCTTAACACTAGGTTCCCTCTGCCTACCATGCTGTGTGCGGGATATAGTGTGAAGCTAATTTAGAAATAAATTATGATTAGAATTACCATCGTGGTTGTCATAGTAAAAGCGAGGGTTGTAGCTTCGATTTCCATTTGCAGCAGCAAACCAAAGTGTGGGGATAAGTGACGTCCCATATGTAATTCGTACATTTCAATCACTTTACCATAACAATAAGAGACACAAAATTTTACTATATCATAATAATTGTTATTCAATAATAACAAACATAATTATATTATTTTCGATGTAATCATTCAAAATAACATTGAAATAAACATTGGCTATAATTTATTTAACTTTGCTTAGAACATTTTATTTGGCAAAGCTCGCTAACAATTTGTAAACATTTGTATTTACATTGTAACGGTCGATACGAACTGATCCATTGCTCGATACTGAAATAAAATAAAAATTTTGACGACCTTGTATTTGTAGATATTAAAATTGTTCAGTCGTTATCTAAGTGTGGGTTCGATTTCAATTTTAAGATAGTTCTTTCATCATTTATACGTCCCACTGTTCGGCTATTCCGTATTCGTATTGGTTCAAATTCCTCTACGGGAAATAAAATGTTTAATATTTTCATTTCATTGCTCTGGTAACTAAGCAAAGTACGGCGTTAAGCTGTGAGGTTGAAAAAAAATCTTTTCAAATATGACAGCCCCTGGGATTGAATTGAACTTGCGACCATTATGAACTCCTAAAAATATATTTTTTTAAGCCAAAAAACAAAAAAAATACGAGGTCGTCGCGCCGTGGTACCACTGCACATCTGACTGTAAACACAGCTGTTATGAGACTTCTATTCAGGGAAACGAATTATTCTCACTTCCTAGCTCTGGCAGCAACACAAAGCTTCGCTTTCAGTTCCGCCAATCTACATGCAATGCCTCCAGAATTCGGTGGAAAGTGCGGATAGCAGATTTGATTAACTCTTTGATCCCTATGCCTACCCTGCTTCATGCAGGATACAGCGAGAAAAAAATAGAAAGGCGTTCATTCATAAATAAAACAATTAATACATAACATTTCAAGACACATAAAAATATCCAGGTGGTGAACATTATGATAAAGCTTGCTTTAGAATTCAATTTTCGGCCTCGACCGTAGATTTCCCTCGAGGGTGTTCCGTCAAATAGTAATAGAACATGAAGTCGTAATATGAAACATTATGCTGCGTATTTAGTATACCTATACCAGTATAGTTAATTCGGACTGTAAATTTAATAGTTGTGGGTTCGATTCCCACTTGCAGAAATTCGTTTTATTTTTTTGCAAGACAAAACGTGGCGTTGAATCTCGAGAACTGAGGAGATACGTGGAAATGGAGTGTTTTAACACAACGTTCAGTTAGCCTTTGGAGCCAGTTTAGTAGACAGTTAGACTGACAAACTATGAAGGGCGGTAACCGCACCTGTGGCTCCTCTGGAGTACACGGGGTCGTGGGTGGCGTTGATTATAGATGACACGTAGGCCTTGGCCTTGTTTTTCCTATAAAAAGAACCAGACCAGGTGGCACTAGTCAGACTAGGTTTTCGTACTAATTTCAGGATTGTAGTTCAAGGAGAACTACTACATACGTACATACGTACAACTCATAAAAGCTTACAAATTTAACTTTGCCAACCAATTAAAATTTAATTAGAAAAAAAAAATCCTTTACTAATGTATAAAAAGAAATAAATTTATAGCTTTATTATAGTATAAATCTTATATGACAATATAAGCCTACAGGTAACTTTAACCTATGCGATTGCGAGTGTAAATTATTCTTCGATTTTTTATGTAGTATCCAATATAAAAAATCTCACTTAAAATATTATTTTTTGTGGATATCTTAATAATAATATATATGAAAATGTAAAGGGTAAAATTTAAATATAGTTCTAAAGTACCTATTTCATAGTACCTACTTTACCAGTAACATGTGCGACAATATGTAATGAAATTTTATACGACATTTAGTCGCTGAAATGAGTTTGATGGGAATTAGACTGACATAACTGAACTACTATTTTACTTTATCACTAGCTTTAACCTGTGGCTTTACCTGCATAGTCAAATGAAGGATAAGTGCTTCATTCCACGTAATATTAGAAAAGTAAATTGCGCTCTATTTTCACGCACAAAAGATTTAAAATAAACGTGGCATAAGAAGAATAGAAGAAATATTAATGATTTGGACAGAGGCAAAACAAAATGCATTTACACCTCCGAGCTGGAATCGACCCCACAACTATCACGTCCACGAAAGTTAGTACAATAATAAAATAGTCATATACATTATTAAATATAATTATTTAATAATAACGTTTAACATTCTGTTAGCAACTGTTTTATTAAATTTTAATTAATAATGTGACAAAGCGGATAAACCAACAAGTCCTTTGTACTTAAATATCAAAGACTTAGTTATTTAATACGTAATTTGTGAAGTGTTTATGCTTAACACGATTCTTAGTTTTTATTGATTTTATTATAGCAGCTTCATGCATTTTCTCGCATATGAATGAGTGGGCAGAGAGAACTAAGGCACTCCATTCTCCACATACCGCCGAATTATGATTTGCCTCGTTACCAAACTGTAGAAACGAAAATATTAAATTAATATAATTCATTTGCCCGTGTCAACCTTCCCAGGTTCCATGTGTTCGGAATTCAGCCTGAAGCAAAAAAAAAAAAAAGAGGACTAAAGCCTCAATTATAGGAGAAGTTATGTCTAAAAATAATAAAAAAAAAACAAAAAAAATTTTTTTTCAATACTACGGCATAAGCTTTGTCTTATGTTACGTACGTTCTTTTAAAACTTTCCACTTGTTCTTATATAATTATAACACGTCATTAGTAGCGGCCATTTCTATGAAAATCCAGTTACCGTGAAACGAAATTTATTATTTTAAAATATTAATTTTACTTGCTCATTAATTATGACATGACATAATATTTTGAAATTGTAAGGGGATTTAATATTGTTTTTTTTCTCTCACACATACGACGGTGTATAGAGGAAACCATTACAAGCTTTTAAAGAATAAACTATTCACGCTCTATCCCGCACACAGCAACAGGGAACGGAGTGTCTTAACACTAGTTTCTATCTGCCTACCCTGTTGTGCGCGGGATACAGTGTAAAGCTGATTTGATTAAATTAATATCAATTTAAATTTCTAGTTAATTTCATATAAATTGAGTGTGTGAGAATAGAAATTCTATATAAACTTCTATTCTATATAAACTTATAAGGTTTAAAAATTTATTTATAAACAAATGAAGTAGCAATTTAAGGCTGTCGAAGTAAAAGAAGTTATGAAATTCCTAAATTTATTATATTTATTAGTAAAAGGATAGTACAACACGAAACAATAGGAAAAGAGGTTTATGGTGTTAACCATTCCATTATTTACATACATAACAAGCTTGGATAGGTTCCTATACTGTACAAGTATTTATATTATATAATAATCTACTAACGTTAATTTACAATTTATTCATCATCTAGCAAATAGCAACATATAATGACCTGATATATGAAAAATGTAACAGGTTGATACTCAACTTATAATGGTTGATCACGAAGAGAGACTGACTGACTTCTCGAACCCCGCTATTTAAAGCTTTAGCAATAAACAAATGTCAATTACCAATTACTATTGGGCTTAAATAAATATTATTTATGGTAATAATTCTATACATATATTTCTTATTATCAAAATAGTCATAATTTTATAATAATTAAAAAAAACAGCTTCACGCTGTATCCCGCACACAGCAGGGTAGGCAGAAGTAACGTAGTTCTAAGACACTCCGTTCCCAACTTTCTGCCGAATTCTGGAGGCATTGCGTGTTGAGTGGTAGAACGCCGCGCTTAGCCTCGACACGAGACTGAAGAAATGGAAATATAAATTTAAGTAAATATTTCATCTGCTCAAGTGGGGATCGACTTGCACTTGACCGTTTCTGTTTCTTATTTTACCAATATTTGATGTGGATTGTGGTTGGTATTTTTCATGAAAAAAGAAAGTCTTTCCTCGCGCTGTGCCATGTTAACATCATACATTAAAACAAATTGTCATACTGTCGGTCTTATTCATTTCTCTATTTTAAAATTTAACAATATTTGCATGCTTTATTTTTGAATATAATATTGTCAAATGTTTTAAGCATTTTTAAGTACTCACACTAAGAAAGAAAAGAATACTTAGTATAAAAACATAGCATATAAATTTGAAAGTAGTGGGGTTGAACCTCTGGCACTTGGAAACCTTCAAAGCTTGAGAGCTTTGAAGGTTTCCAAGAGTTTCCAAGAGAGAGCTCAGACCACTAGGACATACGTTCCCTTCAGGCTATATCAAAATTCTAATATTTTTAATTAACTTAACTTTATGCTAACAACATAAATGAGTAGTAACAAGGAAGCTTAAACATGGCCAGCGTCAGCGTTTGGACGATTTCCTAGAACGCCACTCAAAACTTAATGTATGAAGTTAGATGGGGAAAAAAAGAGAATAGTGTCCTAACACTAAATATAAAGAATTCTGTCTGCCCCTTTACGCAGTAAAAACGTGCCCCCAGTGATCCCAGCATAATTTCTCCACTTCTAATTTTGATGTTTGAAAGCTCTGAGATGTTTTAAAGTTTAATTACTTCGCGTGCTTTCTCATTTATTTGTAGTTCTTGAAACTCATCTAGAGTTTTGTTTGTCAACAAAGTATAGAATTTTCCAAGTTTATTTTATTGTTTTTTTTATTATTTATTTGGATTTATCACAATTGCATTTGCTTAGAGGCCGTTGTGCGTCACACACATGGGTTTGAATCCCACTCGGGGAGTTAATTATTTTCATAACCTCGCTTTAGTAACTAGATAAGTAGTCAATGGTATCAAAAATAGGACAGAAAGTAATAAACGATTTTTTCACTTTAGTTCTTTCTGCTTGCTCTGATATACGGGATAAAGCGTGAACCACGTGCTCCATATTATATACGCATTTAATTTTTGAGACTTGATGAAACTCAACATCTTGTTTTGTCTTATTACCAGAACGACAAAAGAAAAATAATTCGTTACCTGAAGCTGGAATCGAACTCCTAAATGTCACATAGGTAGAAATAATCAAACTTTGAGCCTCTGCTAGTTATTATCTTCGCTGTTGAAAAGTTGTTCATTCGTTCCCTGAGATATTTTTTAACTCTGAATTTTATAAAATTTACGACGAAATTAACTTAACGATGGTTAAAAAAATACTGTAAGGAAGAAATATATTACTTTACTTTACACAGGAACTAAACTTGCTACCTTTTCCGAATAAAACACGGCTATGACATTTCCCCTCAACCCATTAGTCTTAGCCGCGTAATCCGTATAAATTTCTACTCTACATATAACTAATTCCTTGCTTTAAGCTCCTTTATTCTTATCTTAAAACTTGCTTAAATTAAAAGTTAAACTTTAACTACCTCAAAATGTTGATACTTAAAACTTCAATATTTCAATAAACAAAAACAAAAACGGCGCAATTTGCTAAGAAATACAAAAATATATATTTTTTCATTTTTAAAGAATCATTCCACACTTAGGAAATAAAAATACTTCTAAAATGACTTACATAACTCTTTTATAAAAATCGAACCTAGAATACTTCGATCAACTATACACATCGTTATAAACATATAGAATAAGTTGATTGAAGCTAGAATATAAAAAATTCAACTCCCACTCATTTCTTCGTTCTGGTGTTGAGGCAAAGCGCTGCGTTGAGTCCCGCCACTCAACAAACAATGCCTCCAGAATTCGGCGGAGAGTGGGGCACGGAGTGATTTAGCATCAGTATCCCTTTGACTACCCTGTTGTGTGGGGGAGACGTAAAGTTAATCTAATTTGGTTTAAACAATAATTTTATTTGTTTTTACTTCATATTGTATTCCACACATAGCGGAGTAAGCAGAGGCAACCTTGAAACCAAGTGCTAGACACTCCGTTTCTATTAAAAAACTTTGATTCCCCACATTCCGCTGTTCTGGACATTGCTTGTGGAGTGGCGGAACTCAGACGGCGATTTGCCTCGTTATAAGAGCAAGACAATAAAATAATAAATATACTTTCGTTTCCTCAATTGAGAATTGAATCCACAGCTTGTCGCGTTTACAGTCACACGCTTTTGCCTCTGCGTCAGTACCTGCTGCAATAATCATGATATTGAATAATTTACATGAAAACAGTAAACAATTCATGAAGTTTAGTATTCACAATGGTATTTAGAGATTTGCATGCGCGATTGATTCTACGAGTACGTGCTGGCGTTACGGTCGGACTGCGAGTAGGTATATTAGGCACTCGTGAAATGTGAATGAAAGTTCGTTTTTAAACTATTTTTTTACCCGCTTTTATTAGGTGTAGCTAAAACTGTGTAATTAAATATGAGAATCGGCAACAAATTTGTAGTCCTTGTAATTATTGTTGTATTGTGATATAATTTAATAATTCTACTGAAGAGTTTGTTTGGTGTAGCGCTCAAATATTAGTAACTACTGGTACCTTTAAAAAAAATCATGTTCGATAATCCATTGTTTATCAGAGAAAGTTGTATGCCATATTATATCGTTTCAATATACTTGAATGTAGCTGCGGTCACAGTCATCATAAATAAAAAATTAAGTAAAATTAAAATTAATATAAATTAGCTTCACGCTATATCCCGCACACGCAGGGTAGGCAGAAGGAACCTAGTGTTAAGACACTCCGTTCCCCACATTCTGCCGAATTTTGCCTCGACACCAGTACGAAGAAATAGAAATATAAAGTTAAGTAAATATTTCATCTTCTCGAGTGGGGATCGAACCCACATCCAGTCGGTTTCACAGTCACACTTTGTGCCACTGCGTCACGACTGGCCTCAAAAAAAATTAAGTATAATACAAATTATATTAAATTCTGTTTTCTCTAAACACTATCTACGCTGTTTATTTATTATTATTCATGTTTCAGCAGTTATATGCACCATTGAACAATTTTGATACGAGTTTATCCAGCTCTAATTCGGTTGAAATAGTCAATAACAATTTAGGTGAAATAACCTAAACTTAAACCATGAGAATTACAACGTAACCATTTCCAAGAGTCGTTGGTAATTTTTATATGTTTTTAATTATATTATTATTTAAAAATCTTGAAATTCATGGTAATATGGAACGGGCCAACCTACAATTGAAGTTTTGGGAAATACGCAGATGCATCTATCATAGCATTAGAAACGAGACATAAAAGAGCATAGCATGACAATTCTCGGCAATGAACTGACGAGACAAGCATGAGACGAAGCTGCAGTAAAATGTTAGCGGCGCAGTCAAGCGAGGCATAAGCTTCCGTTTCCAAATGTTCATTTTTACAAAAACAAAATAAAACTAGTTCAATAATTGTTTAATAAGTTGTGCCTTACAACCTAAAGCTCAAAGCTACTACAGGCAAAAGGCTAAAATTTCTATGAATAACCACACAGTAAAACTATCAGTATTATTTTGGTAATAAAATCTATTTAAGCGGAACATTTATATCCATTTATTGACCATTTCATACACAATTTGCCTGTTATTATACCGCTTTTGTTTGAGATCACAAATCATCGCTTAAATAGAATTAGCTTTCTAATTTTAATCGAATATTCAATAATATTTTAGATTTAATTTTATTCTAATTGTCGTGGCCCAGTGGGACAGTATTTGACTGAAAATGCGATGGCTGTGTCTATGAAAAAATTTCATAAGTCTTAAATTAGCATTAGGTATGAGCGCGACAAATGTACAAATAAATTCATATCACGCCAATCGATTCCGTTTATTATTTTTTTTATTTAAAAGGATAATGTTCAAGGAAAGTTTGGTTAAGTTAAGATTATGGGATCCGGATGAAATTTAACATCTTTTTTGTTTTTGTTTTTGTTAAAAAAATAAATTATACTGTAATAGTTACAAGGAAAAATATTGTTAAAATTAGAGCCAGAAGTAGGATTCAACCAACAATTTGTAATCAACTTAAAAAAAAAGAATGTTCTCCGGAAAAGGTTTTTTCTTTTTCAACTGACCGGGAAAGGTTCCTAATTCGTCCAAATATTTTTTAACATTTTCTTGTCAATATGTCAAAATATTAGTTAGCACAAAAATTATACCTAATTAAGAATGAAATTTTACATTACTAAAAAAAATTACACAACTCACTAAGAGAGCAATTGCGATATTATTTTAATGACTGTTTTGTTGTAGCTATCGTACTCTATTCTGGTCAATTCCCCGAGTCTCAAAGTTCAGTTCCGCTGCTACTTAATACTCTCTAGTATCCTTATGATGGGTTTCCTTTTCTTTTGTGATATTAATTCCTTAGCTTGTCTGGTGATGTCCAATCCAAGTCCACTTGTGGCGCTTTGTTAAAAGAATAATGGTGGTGCCCTGGAGCAAAGATTTCACAGTTTCAGTTTTTCCTTGGATATCCTTTTAGGCCTGTAGATGATATTGATCAGTCTAAGGCATTAGCTGACGAAGATATAAATGCTTTCCGATAGACACGTTGTAATGATAGTTGGTTTCGAAAGCTTTATTGAAGTCAAAGAATATACACTTTTATTATATACTGCTTACTAGTTTGATGCTTTCTCTACGATGATCCAGTGTGTGGTAATCTGATTTACACTAGAACGGTTCGGTCTGAAGACCAGGTGGTCTTCTTTCTTAATTAGTGGTTCATTTGCTCTTGACAGCATCTCCATTGGTATAACCTTCGAAGGCGCAGATAGTAGTGCGATTACCTTCAGTTACTGGTTACAACATTTTTTGGTTTTAAGGTCGAGACCGGAGGCTTACCTTTCAAAAGAGATAATTTCTTCTCTGCTTGGTGGGCATGTGAAAATCACATCATGTTAACGGCAGAGTGATCGGATGTTTTGAGTAGGATAGTACTACCGTAAAAACCCTGAACAGCCTGTTAACGTGTTCACGCCAACGTTTGAGTTGTTTCACATCTGTCGAAGGACTTAAACGCTATGTTATAAATAGTCGAGATAACTCTGATCACAAATACAGTCTGTAAAGTGGTCTTGGATTTGATTCCCGTTCAATAATTCACAGTTCAAAGGTGCCTAGCCAACAATCTCTTGAAAATTGAAAAATACCGAAAATAATAAAAATACGCAGCAAGTCCTGTTAAGACAAAAAGCTCTTTTCTCTCACCATGACGAACCCATTCTACGCAAAAAACTTACTACCAATAACAAAGGCTCTATAAGCTTTTACACTTTATATTAAAAGCTCTATATCGATAACATTCACGTTGAGCCAGATATCGTTTTCATCCCGCATATATCTTGGGAACTGCTTAGCTACGTGAGGAGAATTTTGATCGATTTAACATAAGATATTTATCAGTTTTTATGGGTTGGTATAGAACAATGTGAATTTTGACACCCTTGTGGATCAGCGAAGTAACTGTCATGATGGTTGTGGTGATGTCAGTTGGTAAGTATATTTTAGTTTCACTTTCTATTCTGCGAGAAGGTGGGCTGAGGGAACCTAACGTTAATATACTCTGTATTACATTCACTGCCAAATATTTGAGATATTACATGTTGAGTGACATCGCCGCATTTTGTCTTGTTGTTAGAGTGAGAAAATAATTATGCTTATGGATGGAAATCAAACCCACAACCATCCCGTTTACAGTCTACATTGTGCTCCGAGCTACGAAGGCCCCCTATCTTATTATTTATTAATTATTTGTTTTAAAGTGATGTTTATCAACCGCAAGTTAAGAAAGACAAAGACATTTCAAACTTAATAAACTTTTTGCCATAAGCTAAGACTACTTCGAACTTGGCCTTTGCTTCTTTGTGATGAATACTTCTTAAAGTATTTAATAAAAGAGGATTAATTTACATTTATAACGCTAAACGCGATGATTGTGGATTGCAAATTCAATTTATATAATTATAACACTCTATAAAAATTATTTGTTTTCATTGTCCTGTTGCAGGAGAACAAAGCACGACGTAGAGTTTCGCCACTCAACATGCAATGTTCAAATGTAGAGAACGGAGTGTCTAACAGTGTGATACTAGATTATCTTTGATTATCTTACGGGACGAAATGAAGATTAGGCGTGAGACTGAGAAAATTCTTTGTATAGAATTTGCACTAACGACAAATCTGATCAATAAGAAAAAATCTTATATATAAATTTCTTGTTGAAAGTAGATATCGTATGAAAACAAGTAGGTAACTATGCAAGCTGTTGCAAAGAAAGTTTGAAAAAGGACAACATGTTCTGATTGATCGATATTAATAGACGGGAACAGTTCAATTTTGTACATGCAAACATAACATATAAAACCTAATGTTAACGCTTGGCACCTTTTACGATCCATTTTAGTATTTTTATATAGTAGAGGCCATTCGTAGCACAAAGTGTGACTGTAAAATCGACTGGCTGTGGGTTCGACCTCCGCTCGAATTAATGAAATATTTATTTTTATTGATTCGCTGTGGTGTCAAGGCAAAGTGCGGCATTGAGTTTTGTTTTGTTTTGTTGAGTGACGGAACTTAACGCCGAAATTTGCCCCGACGCCATAGCGAAGGAACGAAAATATATATGTATGTTAATATTTTATCCCCTCGAGTGGGGATCAAACCCACAATCAGTCGATTTTACAGCCACACCCTGTGCTCCTACACCACGACTGGAATTTATCTACAGTAACAGAACCGGTCAAGTGCGAGTCGGACTCGCACATAAGTTGTTCCGTACTTGTATTTAAAAACACGGCAAAAATGGCAGTCTTTTTTATGGGAGTTCCTTCAATATTTTTATAACAACAGAAATACACCATAATCTGTGAAAAAATCAACTGTGTTACTAACACAGTTCATGGGCTGTTGATAGACGGACAGACAGGCAGAAAGACAGTCAGCGGAGTGTTAGATAAACGTAAAGTAACGTAGTTTAGTAATATGTTAGGTGACGTACCCAAAAAGTAAATCGGGGGTACCGTTTTTCCTTTTGGGCATGGATCCCTTAAAACTAAATCTTAGGAAAGCATATAACTCAGGCTAGGAGTAGTAAACACTGACCGAAGCGTTAGTTTGCAGTTATTCAAGTGCGACTATCCGTGACCGAACAGGAAGTAGATCAAGTGCGGAGTTTGAAAGTTGTGGGTTCGAATTTTCTTGCTTTTAACTAAAAAACTAGACAAAATATATTTAATATAGGTAAATAAATTTAAGGCTATATTTAAAAAAGAGTTATTATAAAATATTTAATAGTAATTGTTTATTTTTTGTATCCCAAATACAGTAGTGTAGACAAAGGGAACCTAATGTTTAAATACACCATTCACCACTTTCCGCCGAATTTTCAAAACATTGCGTGTCGGTATTAAACGCCGGGCTTTTGCCTTTGTGCCAGAGAGCAGAAATGTAAATATTAATATAAAATATTGTTTTCCTCGAGTGGTGATGCAATCCATAACCGTCACGGTACAGCCACACACTTACGACCCTGCGTCACGCTGGCCTCTTATTTATATTATAAATTATAACTAACGTGTTTATTATAAATTCTTGTTGAAATCATCGAAAATGAGATGAAATATGTGGATGGAAGATCATTTGTGGATTTCAGATTAAGAAGATTACGTGAGGACGATGGATACATAATTGGACGCGAAATCTCATGAGAGGACTTGAGATCATAGGTGTGTACTTAAGATTACATGTGAGGACGAGAGTTCACATGTGTGGACATGAGATTACATGTATGTATTATTGTGTGGTCGAGTACGGAGATAGTTAAATGGAAACATAGTATCTTAGCTCTAGAATCCCAGGTTCCTTCCACCTACCCTGCCAGGTGTTCCCACACCACATCATGAAGCTATAAAATATATAAATATCATTCCCCTCAATAGGAATTAGTGACAACCATAAAACACTTAAAGTACTCTCTATTCCGTTTCTTCTTTGTTTGTTTAAAGACTAATTGATAGTATAAGAAAAAGACGATCTTTTGATATAAGTAAATATATTTTATAGCTACTATGTAATATAATTTCACTTTGACCGCAGAAACTTGCACGGCATTAATTTAACCCGAAGCCCGAAGATTTACTATATTCAAAGGATTTTTCTTGCAATTTATATCAAGAATATAAAACTTTATGTAACTTATAATATTTCTACAAAAGGAGATATCTCTTTTCAACATTTGAGACATCGAATGATTTGTAATTACCAGTAAATTTTAGTTTAAAAGAAATATATTGACGAACATAGAAACATACACAAAAGAAATTAATTATTCGTGCTTGGAGGCCTAAATGGATCATTGTACTAAAAAAATAACCAATGCCAGCAATATTGAGTTATATGGCGTAAGTACTACATACAATCATGTCAAACTGATGATATCATCTTTTTTGTTCAGTCTTTTGTATCAGTTAAAAATATTATTTATACATTAATAGTAATAAAGCCAGCGCGGCGCAGAAGCCTAATCGTGTTACTAAACGCGGCACGTCGTAGATTCAATTCCCCCTCGAGGAAATGGAATATTTAACATTCTAATATATTCGCTCTGAAAGCGCTCGAAAATGCCTTAATGGGAACAGAGTGTCTTAGCACCAAATTTCCAGAGTATTAATTTTCGAAATCAAGTACAAAGAAAAAAGAAGAGGCCAGTCGTGGCGCAGTGGTACAAAGTGTGACTGTAAAACCTACTGGTTGTGGGTTCGAT
>DVQM01000221.1:0-21273 GCA_018231645.1 Heliconius ricini | reverse complement strand
TATATATATATCTAAACATCACCACCCCTAATTACAGTAAAAAAACGAAAGAAGCGCTGTCTTGGCGACTAAAGATTAATGTTCTCACTTCCCTTATAAAAAAACTTGTTAAATCTAATTACTAAGTAATTGGTTAAGAGTTACGTTGATTTCACTGCAGCGAAGCTCAGTAGTAGTGAGTTCAATTAAATTTTGCTAAGCCAAAATATGACGATATTATAGAATAATTTAAAATAGTGGTATAGAGTATATCAACACTAGGTTCACATGTTTCCTTAGCCTACTCCGCTATATGCAGGACTGCAGGAAACTCATAAATAAAGAGAGCATAGAGGTTCTTTCAAGAGATTTTGAATATATACCCTTATGTTGAACTTGTAACCTAGTTTACTGCAGTAATCCATACTTTTCTAAACACGAGTAAACAAAGTAAATTTCAATACACGAACTACTCTCGACGCAGTGAAAACGTAATAAAACACTGGTTGTCTCATGGGCATAGTTTTTCATGTGAGTATGGTTTGTATTCAGCTGAAGTGACATAGTGTACGTAACGAAATAACTTGTTTTTATATTATATATATTTTCTTGTTTACTTTATTAAAATAATAAATACAAAAAGCATTTTTACTCTTTCCACATCATTTTCATGCAAATGGAACCTAGTGTTAAGAGACAATCCATTCTACTTCTAAAACTTAACGTTGCGATTTTAACCTGAGTGAGTATCGAAACCATGGTCATCGCGGCAATCGCTACCACTGTGTCACAAGGGTTTTAGATAATAACATAACTTTAAATCTGTTAAGATTTTGTGTTTTGCCAGCCCTGAACTATGCGGCAGGAATGCGTCGGTACTAGAAATATTCCCCGTTTCACCGTCAATGCTATTTAGATCATCCTGTAAAATAATTAGACATTACATATTATTAGCATCTGCCGTAATTAACTAAGTGATGTTGCTTGAAATATTTAAAATATATATATATATATATACATAAATATTATTTAAATAAAGTAAATCATTTTTAATGAAACAATATCACTTAAAGTATTATTATATTAAATGATCATTTTCGTTTTGATCTCACGTTAAATAGTATTTTAATTAAACAATGAAGTGCCTTTAAATTTAAACATGGCTCAGTAATATATTTCATTATTCGAAAGATCATTTCTCCGTATTATGTTAACAAATGATAAATTGTTGCATATTTGGGATAAATTGGATTAAAATATGATGGTTATTAGTTCTAATTCCATTTAAAAGAATACTAATAATTTCAAACACTACTTCATAGTAACGTTTTAATATGAGGTTATACAAGTGTGGAAAATAAAAGTGTCAAAAAAAGGTTTTATTATGTTAGATACAGAGTGAACAAAATTTAAGATGGATTTCTATATATTCATATACATATATGCAATTATATGTGAGTTTCTAAAAGGGTCATATCTGATAACTTTATAAGGCTCTACCACTAGTTATATATTACTTGCCATTTTCCGAAACTTAAATCTATTAAAACTTGCGGGCAAAGCAGTTTACCTATCAAGCTGTCAAAGGTAGGTCTAGTACAAACCAAATCTAAAACCTAAAAGCTCACCACTGATCTTTCAAAATAACTTCCAACCAATACATCACCAAACTAATACAAAAACTGTCTAAAACTGACCTTTAGTTCGATAGAAGTTTACGTATCCAGGTGTGTTCCTTTGATTTATAACGTAGCAATCTAACAAATCGCTACACCCTTTACAGACGTAAATTATGAACGAGCTTTCATATGATGTATACCAAAACCGACTCTACTTTTTTGGTGATAGAGCCTATTCTGCTATGTTATAATTAAATGAACTTGGTATCATGTCCAGGGTGGGTTTACACGACACTGAGAAATCAATTTCACACCGATATCTTGTTAGAAATTGTGTTTTGGAGTAAACTAAGATTGTGGATGCTGTAGTAATAACGGAATAAAGTCATATTAGTATGTTCTCTGGATTTTATCTAGGTGGGCTCTATATTTAGGATTTTACTTTATTTGTCAGGATAAATAGTATATTTTTTTTTGGTCCTCTTTCATTGTATTAAGGTTAACGTTTATACCGGTTAAAAATATCAAGATCGGTTCAATGGTTAAATAATCACAAACGAACTAAGGAACGGACATAATATACACGGTCATACTTACGAGCAAAAATTATAACTCATCTTTCGGTTTTCACCGCAGTTGGATAATAAAAGCACTTTGAACTAATAGAAAGTTTTTATGTCTACCTTTGCCTTCTCATCTCTGTTAGCATTTCCCAAAATTCATTAACGAATGTAAGCAATCAATTTATACTTTAAAACAATACGTAATTGTGTATCGTCTCTTCAATTATTATCGAATTACGACGTTCAGTACACATTACTGATCAAAGGCGGCTATTAAACATTGAAAGCACCTGATTTCGTTTCCATTTTAATTAACAAATTTACAATTGTATGGGCGTTTATTGCGATGAGATTTGAGGCAATGACGGTAAAATGGTGGGAACTGTAGAGAAAGGATTGATTTTAGTTGATATTATTGTATTTAGTCGTCATGGCGATTAATGCCTTGGATGGATCGATTATAGTCGAGAAGATCGAGTAGCCACTCATCACACGTTGTCTCGAAAATTAAGGAACGGAATATCTGTAATTCAATTTAATTACTTCTGTATAATTTACATATTGAGGGAGTCATGTGACGACTAGAAAATATCTCTAAGTGAAAAAATTCAAAGTAACTAAATATTGCGTTTTGAGTAGCAGAACTCATCTTATCTACTAAAGGGGAAATAAAAATAAATGTAACATTATCGTTCACTCAAGTTCAGATCGATCCCACGGCTTCCTATTTATTCAAAATTTACAGTGAATTACAATAAAAAAATTACAATCCCTCGATTTGGGAATTGATGGCTTAACTATTGCGAACTGCCAGTCGCGTCTAAGCGACTTATTACGATTTGCATATCAATGTATGAAAACAGTAAGGAAAATACACATCTTGTTCACTTACATTGTGTTTCCTAATTACGGTTTTTACTAATGAACGCTATAAAATTACATGGCCCTTGTTGGTTAGTAAGTTGAGTAATAGATTCGACTCGCTTTTCTTGTACTTAAATTTACTAAAAAAAATATAGGATTCGTGTTGTCAATTCGACTGTATCTTTTTTATGTTTCTTACCTCAAAACTTATGACTGGGTAAACCGATTTTGATGATTTTTTTTTATTTGAAAGCAAGTGCTTCTCGTGTGGGGAGTTAGTTAAGCTAATGTTTTTTTAACGCTGGGAAATGCTTTCATGCAGATCATCCGTACGCGGCACGATAGAAACGCCGCAGGATCGCTCGCGCTTGCCACTACGACGCCTCGGTGGAAGACCCGCATATTACGCTATTGGGGGCCACCATTACTCTCAGGGTAACCTAGTGGTCCTTGGGGGGATTCCGCAACTTCGGAAGTTTTGGTTGGTCTAGGGCAGGGGTTCCCAACCTTTTCTTGATCAAGGACCACTTCTATATCATTCTTGGTAGCAGGGACAACTACGCATATAAGTATAATAAATATTAAATGTGATATTCGAACAGAAAATTCGCCTCACCATCACAGACCATATTTAAGCTACTGTGGACCACTGATGGGAACCACTTGTTTAGGGTAAAGGTAGTAGGAGATGTGCGTACTGCCTTCTCCTACTCCCTGGTCTTCGACGGCGAAGTGGTTTTGCATTCACACTGGACTTACTAAGCCTGTTTGTTTTACTCGGCACCGATTGTAAAATTATAAAATGGTTTTTAATTATTTTTATTTAACAAAATCAAAATCAAAATCTCGTCAAATCATACGTTTTACATTATGTTAAATTATTTTTTACTTTTTAGTTTGTTGTTTGAAGTCGGTTTTTCTTTATGTTAAAAAATATTTTAAATTCTTCATTCTAGTAATAAAATTGCTTATTATCCCAGGGCTAAAGCAAGTCCAACACCGGTAATTGCTATGACTGAATGTGAATCTCGGATGGTGAGTACTTTGGCAGTTATCAGGTAGATGACGAGGTGCAAAAAATTGTCCCTAACTTTCGTTAATCGCGTTCGCGTGTAGTTTTTGGGAGTTATGATTGATTGGTCTTCCATTTTTTGCTTGTATACATTACGTTCCCCAATTGTTGTAATAAGTGGTAGAATTCAACGCCACGCTTTGCCTCGTTAAAAATGCTAAATATCTTATGAGTGGGAATCGACCGCACAACCTTCCGCGTTTGCAGTCTTATGCTTGTGCCCTGGTGCCACAACGGTAAAATAAATTATTATAATAAATATAATATATAACCGGATGTACCCCATTTTGTTTGTGATAATACTTTGCGAATGTTTATGGCCGTTTTAACGTGTTATGTTTTGCGTTCGAATGCGTTAAATGTCAGTGGAATTATCTTTCATGGAGAAGGGTGGGGGTTCGAAGTTGTTTTGGGGTAATTATTTATGTAAATGGCGCATAAAAGGGGGAACGAAAGTGACTATTTTAATAGATATAATACAACGTTTTCATTTTAGTTTCATGTTTCTTTTTATATTTTGTTTCATCTTTCACTTTTTGCTTATATACATTACGTTATTTTTTTCAGCTTCATGCAGCAGAGTAGGGAGACAAAACCTAATGTTAAGACACTACGTTCTCCACTTTCCGCCTAAAAGAATACACAATACACATAATATGCGTAAAAGCGTGAGCTTATTTTTTAGAGTGTGAATTAATTTCAAATCTGTCTTTGCACTAAAATTACATCTAAATAATTATTTTATCACCTGTTTTCCTTATTGTAATGGAATGTGGATCAGTACCTGAAAAAATAACATTAAAATATAAAATAAAATTTAAAATCGTAAATTAGGCAACACATACAACAAATCATAAAATAACAAATAAATATTGGGGCCAGTCAGAGGCCAGTCTTGGCACAGATTGTGACTGTAACCGTGACTCGTTGTGGGTTTGATCCCCACTCGAGTCAAACATTTATTTACATTTATATTTTTATTTCTTCGCTCTGGTGTCGAGGCAAAACGCGGTGCTGTTCACTACTCAACACGCAATGCCTCCAAATCTCATATAGAAAGGTTACCTACCCTCCTATACGCGAGGTACAACAGGAAACCTACTATTAACCTAAGACACTCCTTTGCTCATTTTCCGCCCGTGCCAACACTGTGTTGAGTACGACCAGAGAGACTATGCCAGCTTAATTGACGTTTCGTCGTTTCGTCTTATAAAATCTCGTCTCGTGAAATAATAATATTAAAAAAATATTACTCAATGTATTTTTGTACCAAACACGTGTTTTTTTTTTCACAATAAAATATTTAAATTACCAAAAATATATAAATGGTTTTTTTTAAATTTTCTTTAACTGTCTTTGATTTTCGTTGTGATAGTTTTAGCTAGTAGTATGTGTTCACTAACAAAATGTAATCTCTAAACAGAACTAACTATAACATATCAGCTATATGACAATGACGGATAGCTTTTAAGTTCCATCATACAAGATGTATCCGAACCAGACAGATTACATGACGTGAGCTTCGAAAGCTACTTTGTTACTGAGTTAAAGTTGAAAGTTTTGTTGGCTCTATGTGGAGTATGTAGAGATCTTGTTTAATATAATATTAGTATAGGAATATTTCTTTAAATCTTCATTGAATCTATTTTATTTTAGAATTTGCAGTAACAAATGTTGAAAATATTTCTATAATTATTTTTGAAATTTTTCCAGTAATTTTTGCGTGAAAACAAATCTCTCCTATTTATAATATTAGTGTGTATATATGTATATACAAGACCAAACAAATTAATTCCAAACTATTCACTTCAGTTGTTTCGAAATAAAAAACAACATAAAAATAAACGTCACAATCAACGTTTCAAGTTATTTTCAGTATTTTCAGGAAACTTACAATTCAGTTGAAAGCTTTAAATAATTTTAAAAAGAATCTCTAAATCTTTGTAATAAAATTTAAATTACTTTGTCTTATCTAAGCCATTGGTTTTAACTTTTAATTGAAATTTCGCGTGTCCGTAACCATTATGTATCGCTAATTGACTTCCATTGCGCCTACTACGAGTATTATACTATATGTATTGTAGTATAACTATAATAGTATTGTAATTTGATTATTTTTTTATTTTTTTATTTATTTTTTATTTTATTTTTTCATTAACATTATTAGTACCAGAAATCGATATCGAACACTTAATAATATTGTTGATGTAGACTGTAGACGGAATGAAAGACATGAAAGAGGTACAGAGACACTTAATGTTCAGCGTTCTATTTTCTTAGGCTAGGAATGTAGTGTGAACTTGAAAAATCACTTTATACCTTGTTAGTAATAATAAATAACAATGAAATAATATAAAACGATTTTAAGCTAGAAGCTCATCGCTTTTTTCTCATCTGTCACCACTTTATACGTAATAAAGTTTAATTTTTCATAAGTATAATAATGCTTATAGTACAGCTTAAGATATCCTAAACAAATAAAGTGAATCTAACCAAAGTGAATATGTAAATAAAAATAGCATAAATTAACTTGTAAATAATGATTTATGTAGTCGCTATCGACATTGTAATAAGTTATATGGCTATGATACAGATAAACGTTCCAGTTCCATTTGCTTTAATACAACTTAAAGCAAAAATGAAATTTATATAAAGTCAAATAAAATTCATTTTTCAATAATGCATATTGATTAACTATTAAGTGATCAATATTATTGTAATAAGATTATAAATATGAATAATATAACTAAAACAATACTTTAGATTAAACAAACAACTTCCCGTTTTCACTGTTAAGACTCTTTTCCCCAATTACAGTCAAATTTTCTAGACATTGTCATAACTGGAGGAATTTAAAATCACACTTTGTCTTTAAAAGCGTGGAAATGTAAATAATTTAAATATAACCATTCGTATATAATACCATATGCGTTATAGTTCAGTTTACCCACATTCATACAACCGTAACATAACTTCAATAACAAATAACTCCGTCGCTCCAAAGCGCTTGTAAATCATAAAAAACTAGCAAATTCCCTTACATATAAGCCTTTTATGATCTTTCCGCTTCGAGTACGAAACTTAAGTGATTTATTTGATATATAAACGATAAGTTTCGGTTAGAATTTCATAAGTTTCATGTACAGTCGGTACACGAATTTGTGGTAATAATAGGTATTTTTGTCATATTTACTTGAGAAAGATAAAGTTTTACAATATGTCTATATATAATTTATATCATACTTATTTGGTATTTTTTTGTGTATCATTTCAATTTTTTTGTGTATCAAATCATTTTCATTCTTTCTCTTTTATTATGACATATTTCGTGGTAAAATTCGTGAAGCGTGAATTCTTCGCCACGTTTTGTTTACCCTGCACGGGGAAATGAACATAGTTTTTTACCGAGTGGCTATCAAATCCATCGCCAGACGTTGACTCACTGAGTAAATATAGTAAATTTAATATTATTAAAATTTATTATTAATTAATACACAAAATTATAGAGTTATGTACTTAGTCTGGCCATAAATAAAGTTACAATTAAAAATAAACAAAATATCACTTTTAAATTTTGAATCTGCCAATTTTATGTGATTAATCATGTTTTCTTATTTTGACACCAACTGTAAGCTTTTTTTGTGCTATTAAAATAGAGGGTAGTTAAGCTCCTTAACAACTCCATGTTCAATAACCAAAAGTAGTCCTTTCAGCAAGACACGGCGCCGGGTCATAAAGCTCGAAACACTATAATAAAAGCACTGAATTGAACTCTTCCTTTACTTTATACTAAGTGACTGGCAAACTCCTGGATTTTTTATTCAAAAAAACTACTATTTAACTAACTTTTATCAAGACTACTGGTATTATAAAGCGGAGTTTTGATATGAAGGTAGGTTAGCGAGTGTGAAAAATACTAAATAGAATTTCCAATTTTGCTTCTGGAAGTCCACAAGGATATTTGCAAGTGATGGCTAGTATATTAGCGTAATTAGCGTAAAAAACTCATTTGTCACAGGTTGTTTAAAATTACTTATTTAATGTCTTGTTATTTCGAAAAAATGAAACTCCAGTATATATATTACGCGTAAAAATATCACCTTTCTTAGGACTATCTTTGTAGTCTAAGAGTTAGATGTGATAAAATATATTGTACCTGGATCAGGAACCTGGGAACCTAGTATTAAGATACTCCGTTCCCATTAGAACACTTCAGTTCTCCACTTTCTGTCGAATTCTAGAGGAATTGCGTGTTGAGTGGTTTAACTTGTGCCTTGTTACTAGGGCGAGGAAATGAAAATATTATATAATGAAAATATATATTTAATCTCCTTGAATGAGAATAGAACTCACATCCTGTCGCATTTACAGTCCCCCTGTGCCCCTGCACCATAACTGGCCTCTATTATACATAAATATGGTATATTATTTGTACAGTTATTTAGGTAAGCTTTAGTACTGTATTACTAAAATCCCTTGTAAAATACCAACTAACATCCGCGCATCCTTTTATCTTCTTTTAGAGATTACCTGTGGTGATAAGGACCACCTTTTTACTTAAATTATAAATCTATTTCTTGTGTCTTTTTAACGAATTGTTGGTTAAGTCTTCAATTAATAAATAAATCTAACAAGCATGGAAAGTCGAAAGTACTGTTATATATAGGATTGCACCTTTTAAAATTATAATAATACATTCATTTAAATATACAAAGAATTCTATACATAAAATTTCTAACAGTCGCCTCTTAAGCTATTACGAATATCAGTAGCTGACGTCGTCTATCCCTCTTGATAAATGACCCAATAATCTGCCATTTGAAATTGAACCTACACTTTGGGCCATAAGATCTAGTTTCCATCGAAGTTTATCACGAGGATACCCAAAATTGGCGTTTCAAGATAATATATTTGAACAAAGCATTGTATAAGGAGCTGTGTTTAGATCTATTAAGGACGATTTTTGTTTACACATATATTTTAAAAAATGTTTAAAGTTTTGAACCCTAATACCTAAACCATAAGGTCTTTAATTCCATTTTTTTCTATTTACTTATTTAAATTTTCCAATGCAATTTGAATCTTATTACCTTGTAAGAAAAGTTATGTTTATACAAGATTTTGATGAATTAGCCAAAATACGCATATCAGTAATAATTTCCTCTAAAGTATTCACTTTATGAGATCAGTGACTGTCTTAGATGTCTAAGATACCTTTGATCTGATGGAAATTAAAATAGCTTATGGTACTATGAGTGTTGTAACGGACATTGATTTATTTTTGAGAAATAAAAATAATCAATTTCCCTGAGTAGGAATCAAACGGCCGTCATCCTATATTGTCGGCTTTAATTTTATATCTATTTAAAAGTAACTAACATACGTATTTTAAAAGCAAAGATTTAGTTTCGTCCGCTTTATTCTAGAATATGTCACAGACAAATTATACAATAATATACATAATCTTTACATATCTGTGTATTGTATTAGCTGTATTACTGTATAGTTTCTAAATCCGTTCAGTAGTTTTTGCATAAAAGCTGAACAAACATCCTCACAAACTTCTTCATTTACAATATAGGTAGGTATCTAAAATTCCCCGAAAACAACAGTTAATTCGAAAGTAAATTTATTACAATGGTAATCAAAACCGCATTGGTTTATGCGATTTCAAATCTGAAGTACTTTTGGTTTAATTTTGCGCTAATGCACTGGAATGGTGGTCGGATGCGGGGTCGGTACCCGTCGTGCTGTTAATGAATTGTTATAGTAACGATACCATTTCAGACAGCGTCTGATGGTTGTTGGTTCGAGTTCTACTTTGAGAAATGTTTGTATGTATGAATGATTTTGTTTTTCCTCCTTTGGCAAGATAAAGCGTGGCGTTGAGTTTCATCACTCAACACTTAAAGTCTCGTATATTGGGCGTTGCATGAGTGACAGAGTGTTGTAACACAACGTGCCGTCTGCCAGCGAATGAAGAAAGAATAAAAAGTAAACAACACAAATCAACAATCAATATTCTTCAATTTTTGAATTTCAATATACAATCATAGAGGTTTGACTATCATACTACTACCAAAGGTAGCCACCATATTGAAGACATTTTTTTATTAAGCAAACAAAACATTGACTTTAAATTATTTGGGAAATTCTCAAGAAAAACACTAAAATATTTGTTCCAAACAAAAGTAAATGTAAATAACTGCATCGTTTCTTGAAGAATTTAAATGCAGCATTTAAAATATTTATTTTTTGTTGTTTTAGTATACGACGATTAATAGTTTCCTAATTTCTTTAAATAAAAAACAACTATTTTGGCTTCACGCTTTATCCCACATATAGCAGGGTAAAAAGAGGTACACTCTCTTCCATACTTTCTGCCCGAAATCCAGACATCCGTTGTGTATTGTGCCGAGCGGGCGTCGACTCCACCAATATGGTAATCCTGAACTGAACTTTGATATTTTTATGAATCAAAGCGTCGGTCTCTGGTCTCTTAGTAGACTAGCGCGATTTAGGTGTATGTTTATTAACAATATCTTTAAGATTTTCTATGCTTTACATAAAATTTATATTGTTGACGTTTGTCACACACGTCGTGTATTACCATCGTTCGCCTATAAGATAAAGCAAACATAAATGTTAAAAAAATTCTAGCTTTATTTTTTTAATTATGAAAACAAGTCCTGCTAATTAAGACTATATGATCACATAGTCGCGAGGGATATCTACCGTATTGTACATTAACCTATTTTTACAAGAGTTTTCAGAATTTAATTATCAAAATTGGCTGCCAAATGTGAAAAGTTGTGAAATAAAGTTTTATGCACGGTTTAAGAGATGAAAATGGGTGAAATTTTCGTTGTTTTCGAGCGGATTAAACGGTGGAATTCTAAGGATTAATAGTGTTTATATAGTTTCTTTATATATGCTACGCTATATTCCGCATACAATAGGATAGACTAAGTGAACCCAATATTCAGATATTCGTACCTTTGCTTTTCGCTCAATTTTTGAAACAACGCACGTTGAGTATCCAAACACAACGCCGCCCCTTGTTGTTTGAAAGACAAAATTGAACGACTTACCCAATAGTCACTGAATTTCAAAGCTTGAAATTCTTTCTAATGTTCTTAGTAACGATTACAGCTGAACTAAGCAATCTTTTTTGCAAGCCCATAGGAAAAAGCACATAAAAGTTTATATGACGATAGATTGGTGGACTAACCTGGGAACATAAAATTTTGGGTTTTTATAGCAAACTAAATTTTGATGATTCTGATTATTGATTAATGAATCAAAAGTATATGTCATATTTTTTAATTTTTAAGTATCTGTAATATGTTGGGAATAAACTGCAGTAAGTTTTATAATAAGTCGAGTAAGATTTGATCCCATTACTTGCTTGATTTATATCATAATATCTAACTTTAATTATATTTGATATAAAATACATTTTTTTACTTGTAAAACAACAGTCTTCTAGTGCAGTTAAAGTTCTATATTTTTTTTCAGCTTCACCGGTCCAGGGTAGACAGATGGAACCTAGTGTTAAGGTACTCGGTTGGTCACCACGGCATTGCGTGTTGAGAATCGGAGTCACACGCTTGCGCCACGGCGCCACGTCGGCTTCTTATAACTTAAGCAAGCAGATATAATTAAAAGTGGAAATTTACTGTTTCAATAACACGTCCCAAACAAAACAAACGTTGAACAAACTAAAACGTAGAAATTACGTTAAAATAAATTTAGATTAAGTATTAAAATCTTTATTACTAAACAATATACTATCATTTGGTGTATTCAATACATACAAAATTAAGCATAGTCTGGTCATTCTTTTTTAGCTTCACGCTGTATCCCGCATATAGTAGGGTAAGTAGAGAACACTCAGTGATAAGTCAGTCCGTTTCCAAATTTTCTAACCAATTCTCTAGAAATTTCGTGTAGAGTCTCGAATTTGAAAATTGCGATTAGTTTACCACAGCGAGGAAATGAAAATAAACCAAAAAAGTAACTTACTACCGTCTTGTTTATAATTCAGTATCATTTTGTGTGTTAAATAGATGTAAATCATGCAAAATTAGACACATTCCAGTCATATAAGCATTTGTTATTAAAATGAAATCACAAACTAACAATATGCAATAAAATGAAATATGATCGATGTTAGTGAATAATTAATGTAGTATAAATAAGTTATAGCGCTCGTATGCGACAAAGTTGTTAGTTAGTTTAGTTGCGTTATTTCAGCATTTGTTGACTTTTCATTACTTTTTATACGACTATGTTGTATCGGATAATGTATATTTAATTATATTTTAATTGCATGTCCGATATATATAGTTCACACATATTTATAAAATTGTAACGTTAATACAATAACAAATTTTACCAAATTACCGAAATTATATCTATCTGTTTTATTACAAAATTTCAATCTTAAACTACACTTTTCGATTGCACCACACTAACTTTATATTTTATAAGTTATGTTTTCACTATAGATAACCAAAATCACCTAACCCTAACCACTGAACCATCCAAACCAAATATCACCATTATTATACCTATATTAGAAAACTCAATTCATTAAAGCCGTATAATACAATAACATGTCAATATAATGAAAACACAAATCCGACACAATACGACATTCAACGTTTACGTCAATTTCAATTAGTAAACCTATTAAAATGCGAACGTATATTAACTTGTCTGGTACAGAGACAGACTATGGTCGGTTAGGATTTTTGGGTTAGATTTATTTTTGTTTGATCGGTTTTAGTGGTGAAATTAATTTTATTTCTTGTTTGGTATCTTTTTAATGGGTATATCAAATTGGGTAAAATTCGATGACCAATTTTATTTTAAATATATTTTGGATTAATCATTTAATTGGCGATTAATATTTTAATTGAAGCTCTCTTAACGCAGTAGAAACTGATAATAGATAAGATTCTATTTTATTCGATTTTCTTCAAATAGCACAACGTGAAAAAAAAATAGAGAGAGATTGGATCTCATTCGTGGAAATTAATTATTTTTATTTTTTCGCTCTGGTTAGAAAACATAGCGTGGCATTCAAACCCGTGTTCACAAATTTTTCTCAACTTTAAAAGTGATCTTAAGATGCAATTTTTAAAAAAAACGGCGTCTCATAATCAATGTCAGAGTTAAGAGCGGTCTAAATATTAAATTACCTAACAGTAGTATTTCGTAAAGTGGAATAAGTACTCGACTGAAAGTACGAGACACAACCTGAAATTCTTTTTTTTTAACTACAAATAATATAACAGCTAATGCTATACTATGTGGTAGTTCATCACCATATTTAAATAACAGATGGAAATAAACGCCAACCCAATTTATACATTAAAGATGTACCCAAAAAAACTACTTTATATTTTATAATTTGAACGCGAAACCATCGTACAACCACAATACCTTAAAACACACAAGTAAACGCTTTAAAATCCCATCCCCAAATAAAATGGTCCATTGACAGCCTCTTAATTCAATCATTCAACATTCATCCGTACGTTCACCTCTGACCGCGTGTCTAATTTAATTTGCAAGCGAGATCAACTCAGCCTTCCACTTGATTTATATGTCTATGCCGTGATATTTGGTAATATATTTTTGTATAAGCGTGAATAATTTCTCCTGCAGTGGTATAATAATAATTTATCGCTGTAATATGTCATTAAAATCTGGGATTTAATTACCCATGCTAATTAACTCTAACAATACTAGTGTTGTAGTGTGATGTTACTTTTTCCTCTTCTTAGTGAGAAAGTCTTAAAGTCCCGAGTAATTTTTGTGAACAGAGATGTAACGATTTCTATTTCTTCGTGTGTGAAATCAAATAATGTAAGCAACTTACGATGCACGTGATGATTGTGTATCCGAATCTTATACTTAAGAAAGGAAAGCTATCACCGGCTACCAACATTTTTGTCTCACTGATCTAATTACGTTTAATATTCCACCAGTCAACACGGGTAGTGTCAAAAACTAGATAGATTGTGGGGAACGGAGTGTCTTAACACTAGGTTTCCTCTGCCTATATATACTTCTGTAACATCGTGAACTTCTAAATTATATTATAGCTTGAAGTAGACAACAACCGTTATACCTGCTCATCGGATTAGACAGCGTTATTGTAATGTATTGCGATTTTACTCTAATCTTTATTGAACTACCTTTTGAGGTAAATTGGGGTTTTGCTTACTTTTGTATGGATATATTATTCTATTTTTCACACTTATTGGGAAAACTAAGTAAGTATTTGCGTTTCAGATGAACAGAGTGGCCGGCAACGGCGGTCGTGGTTCAGTTCCATTTTACCCTGATTTTCGATTCCCTTATATTTAAAGTAGTTTTAAAGAAAAACTACCACTACATTACATATATGATACTGAAAAGGAGTAAAATATGTTTTTATAGAGCTATGTTAAGTCAATCAATCAAATGCAATCATGAATAGCTAAGTTAGCAAGCTAAACTGTGATTTTATACAAAGACTTTTATCGAGAATAGAACCTACAATCATCTTTTTTCAAACAAAATCCTATTTAATTTGCTACAGAAATTTGCTATAGAATTTGCATTTATTGGATTAGCGCGCGGTATTGCAATGTATGGTGATTTCACTCTAATCTTTATTGAAGGTAGCTGTTTCAGGTAAATTGTGTAAACATTGACTTTTATTGTGATTTTGGTTTACAAACTGTGCGGCAGAAATTTATTTAGTAGGTATATGAATATTTCTCATAATAATATATGAACTTTTATGTTCATGTTGTAGTGGCGCAGTTCGGATCGCAGTTCGGAGTTGTACTCCGCTACTCCACACGCGATATATGCAATTGTGGGTTCGATTCTTATGGGGAAAATTATTTGTTTTCATTCGACGTTGAAGTCTTTTACTTAATATGTAGTTTAAAACATTGCGATAGTAAGAGACGAAGTGTCTAAACTTTAGGTTCACAGCCCAATTTCAAAACATTGCATGTTGAGTGGCGGAGCTCTACGCTCAATATAAATGTTAATAAATATTTTATTTTCTCGAGCGGAGATCGAACCCACAACCAGTTGATTTTACAGTCATACTTAAATATTAATTTACACTTTTCTACACATTTTTTTTTTAAATTAAATATTGAAACAAAGAAAAACGTGGAATGACGTTTATATTTCAAAATTCTTTAAAAAATATTTCAGTTAGGTATTTCATTATTTTATTCTGTTATTCGATTTTGTTTATAAATTTAAAATTTTATATTTATATATATATATTTGTATATATGTATATATAAAATAAATCTTATTTAAATTGTAGGGCCACGTTGTTTCTCGCACCTAGTATTGAGACTGCTCCCCACGCACCGCCATATATTTGAGATTTTATGTGTTGATTGGCGGAACTATACGGCGCCTTTAGTCTTGACCAGAGCAAGAAAACCATTCATCCCCCAAGTGGAAATGAAACTCACAACAGTAGCGTTTACAATCAAGCACTGTACGGCGCTCATAGTACTTTATAACCGTATAAAAATATTTAAAATTGAGAGTAAGTACATTCAAAATATAAATACGATCTAAATCAAACAAAACCGGATAGTAAATCTTGTCACAGTGAAATTCGCTGAGCCAGCAGTGGCGTCGTAATGTTGTCCTGCTGTCTTATAAATTGGGGTCACACCGCCTTGACTTATGTTACGAGGAGCGTGGAAGGACGTGCCAACGTTCGTTTGAGGGAAGTGTAGTTTTAATGTATGTATGTATGTATAAGTATATGTTGGTAATAATAGTGCAATGGTGACGGTTGTGTATTCGATTCCCACTGAGGGGAAACAATTATTTTCATTTCCTAACTTTACCTGTTTGTGATCGGTTGGTTGGTTTATTGGGTTGTTCCGAAATTGACCGAAAGGTAGAGAACAGAGATCTTGTCTCTTAATTTTCTCTGCCTACTGCGTCATATAAAACCACATATCTAACGCTTTTTTGCTTTTTTTCTGTTTAAGTCTCACAAATGAGTTTGAGTCAATTTATTAATTCAAACTGTTATATTTTTTGGGGAATGGGAAAAAGCTTCACGCTGTATCCCGCACCAGCAGAGGGAGGCAGAGGGAACCTAGTATTAAGACACTACGTTCCCCACTTTCTACCGAATTCTATATGCGTGTTGAGTGGCCCTCTCAACCTCAACTCAACGCCGCGCTTTGCTCGACACCACGGAAAAATAACTTTAAGTAAATATTTCATCTCCTCGAGTGGGGATCGAACCCACAACCAGTCGATTTTACAGTCACACATCGTGCCGCTGCGCCACGACTAGCCTCAAAATGGAATGGGGTAAAAGCAGTGTGTTCAATTCTAAAATCTACGTAAGCGAAGTCACAAGTAGTGAAGGCTTTAAGCTTACAGCTTTTTCTACCATATCATGGTACGGAGAGAGACATAGCATTAATACACTGCGTCCTCCGCATTCTATCCTAATGTTTTAGATACCTTTTCCAAAACGACACTTTCATTTCCCACTTTCCGCCGAACTCTTGGGGCATTGAGTGTTAAATGGCGGAACTCGTTGCCCGAGTAAAGAAACGAAAATATTAAATGTTTTATTTCGTCGAGTAGAAATTGAACTCGCAACAGATCGGGTTTACGATATGACTGACTTCATTATAATATTGCTTACTCAATGGCGGAATTCAAAACCGCGCTATGTCTATTGAAGCTGGAAAATGAAAATAATTAAAAGCTAAAAAAGTCCCTGAAAAGGGATCGATTTAACAAACACCACATTTACAGCCCCACTATGCCACAGCCTCATATGAGAATTCCAATTATAATGAAAGTTATTAACACTATTAAGTAATGTGCTCTGCCACCGTGTAGGGACTGAGCGCCGACTCAATCAGGCTAATTCGGTCACTCACGATATTGGGAAGCGTTGGCACGATAAATGATCTTAAAGCTGTGTGTGTGAGTGTGTGAGTGTTTGTTGTAATAATTATAATATATTAGTTCACGCTGTATTCCGCAAATAGTAGGAGCAGGCTAAGGGGACCCGGGAACCAGGAAGTATCAGGATACTCCGTATCAATCAAGACACTTTCTTTCCCCACGTCCCGCCAAGTTTTGGAGGCATTGCGTGTTAAGTGGTGGAACTCAAGGCCGCGCTTTGTCTCGGTACCAAAGCGAGGATATGAAAATATTAAATATTTCGTTTTCTCAAGTTTGAATCGAACGCCCGCGCCACGACTGGCCCTTGTACTATATATTATAATATATTTATATTTTTATGTATATATATATGTATGGAATCGGTGATAGGATATAATAGCTTTGGGTCAATTTTTATTCGGGGGAAAGGATTCTATATTAAAAATATATATGTTTTTATTTCTTTGATGATCGGCACTCCATAAAAATTTCCACGCGACAACATTGTCTGGCGGTATTTTACAACACTGTCTGGCGGTGCTCAGGGAACAGAGTGTATTAACGCTTTATACATTATACAGTCTGAATTTTTAATTTTAATTTTAGATATCGATATAAAATGGAATGGCGAGGAGCAGCTTAATATTTTTTTTACACGTAATGTAAGATAAGTTTTAAAGATGACACTTATTAATATAAGTTATTAACTATCAAGCGAAGAGGTCAGGCTTCATGGGTCTGCAGATTTTCAAAGGCTATCGAAGTACCACTTTGCATCTGCACTCCTCTCTGCGCCGTCCGAGCGTAATACCACAAGTCTCATCAAAGCTTGACTCATCTTAAATTTAACTAATGGACAGTGTGACGAAGCCGCCAATATCTCAATACAAACTAGTGGCGAAATGTTCATATTACATGATTACCCGTGTATAGTGGGATGGAGCGAGAGAATTTAGTGATAAGACAATCCGTTCCCCATTTTCCGTCCAATTTCCAAGATATTACACTTCGAGAGGCGGAACTCAGTTAGTTTTGTGACGCAACTTATTTTATTTTCAAATTCCAAATGATTTAAATAACATAAAGCTTCTACTATCTTTACGTACAATTGTACTGCGTCAGAATTATCAATTTTAAGTACCTAAAACTATGAAACACCCAATATTATGAAACAATATTTAAGTACTGTAATAAGCAATGAAACGAAATTGAATGATACAAATGAAAGTTTATAGTTTTGTTTATTAACTGTTTTATTTGACTTTACGCTTAAACGCTACTACGAGCGAGTGCGCACAATGCATGTCTGATATTAGCCTAAAGTTGCACTATAAATATGACCCTGTTCTAGATTTTATTAGGATTTTGTATATAATTCTTTATTAGCTTCACGCTGTATCCCGCACAGAGCAGAGTAGCCAGAGAGGATGTTCGAACGAACAAATGTCTGTATAAAATATATGTATAATTTTTGGTACCTAAAATTGATATTTCTGTCCCAGATGGACGACAGTAAACGTTATGGTAATGGGTTCGATGTCCACTTTTCTCATATAAAATATATTAAGATATGGCTTCACGTTTATTCGATTTAGAAGTTTTTGGCAAGAAATAATTACGAGTATATTTAAAATATCATCTTTATTTCATAACTATGGTAAGTCAATAAGCAAAATGTAGTTGCCTCAAAAAGAACACAAATTTCAACATTAGAGTATGGAGAGCAGCACTGCTGCAGAACTCAACGCCACCCACAACCTGCATACCCACAACCGTCGCGTTATCAGTCAGATGCTGAACGACTGGGCCACGACGATCGCAGTCTCACATTTAATTATATATTTAAATAAAATGCTCATAAATGAAGTTACTAGAGATATGTACAACGCCCATTGTAGATAGATAATGCCTATATAAGCTCTACCTATTAAAATGTATTACGCTCGATATAATATCGCATCATTTATCAACGAGACCGTCGCGTGGCATCGTTTGAACCTAAATTTTGAATAATAAGGGTTGGTACGTAATGAGTTTACGCCAGTTTTTGAAATCATTTTAAAATGTATATAAAAAAGCTTCCCGCTTTTACGCTTTTGCTTTTACTAATGTAAAGACTCTCCGTTCGTCACTCACAGTCCAATTTTTTTATAACATTATGTATTTACGGATTCAATGTATTACTAGAACCAGGAAATTAAAATAATTCTTTACCACAAGTGGAAATCGCACCCGCACCCGTCACATTTACATACTGACTGCCTCGATATTGTTATAAAATAATATTCCAATAATTCTTCCAGCAATATAACAAACCAGTCTATTCTATAACAATCGCTTGAAAAGTAAATTAATGTGGCTCTGTTTTGCTATAAACATTAATATTTTCCTTTAACGAATGAATAATTTAACATGAATTTATTTGTAGTACTAGTTTTCACTTGTCAGTGCAAAACTTAGACGTTATTATAACAGTTCCCTAAAAGACTGGCACTACTGACATTTTACAGTTACAGTTCTTCATTTGTGGTGTTTTATGTAATGTGACGATTCAAGTGCTTGTGGTCTGATGCAGTATTTTTGACTATTATTATAGAAATAGTTACAAATTAAAAAAACAAAGATTCGGCATTGTAAAAGATATTGTTAATATTAAATATTATGTTTCCAGTGGCTGGATTCAACGCCGCGTTTTTTTATCAGGCCTGGATTATGGAAATAATATTATACTTTGTAAGTGTATTTTCCGCGGTCTGATAGATAAACGCGGTGTTGTGTTCCTTGCAATGTCTCACAAGCTTCCTTTTATTGGGTAAATATATGAAAATCAGAATCAAACTCAAAACCTCTGTGTACATCAAAATAGTACTTCACGATACGAAAGTTAAAAGTACTTTGGATTATCAAGAACAATTTAAATTTATATGATGAAAAAGTAAAATAGTTGATAAAGGTGAATTTTAATTAAAAGTGAAACTAAGGCCTGTAAGTGGTTACAGAATATTTAAATGTTTGCCTGAATTGATATGAGGACGCCATCATCGCTGTATTTTATTGAACTCTATCGTAATGGGTTCAATACTTGCTTTACAGAATTTGGACGGAATTTTTATATTTATAATATTGGTGTTTCTTAAGTCTGGTAGGTTTAAAAGTACTACACATAAAAAGTGGATAGAGCAGAGGTTGATCACTAAATGTCCTTTTTTCACAATAGGGAAGCTGCTTAGGCAGTAAAAGATTAAAATCAATGTTGTCAAAATAGTTTTAGAGTGCAGTTATATCAGGAACTGCTGCTTTTCTATAATATTATATATATATATGCAGCACGAGCAAGGCGATACACAGCTAGCAAGCTAGCAGTTATTTCTATTTGAATGCGGGGGCTAAGCTGAAGGTAAGTGTTAGTCTTAGTATAAATAAGTAACCGGGATTTAAATTTTCTGTATTATGATATGAAAAAACTAAAATGCATTACTAAGTCAATTCTAGGGACAAAAGGGTGAAAAATATCCAAGTTTACATCATTGTTCATATAAAATAAGTTCACACCTAAACTATAAATTAGGTGACATATTCCGGTAACTAATTATAACAACGTTATCTGCCCTTTCAGGCCGCTAAAGCCCGAGAGAGCTCACTTGAATTAATGCTGGAAATTATTGCCATAGGATAGTCCTTTTTAGGATTCCGTATAGAAAGTTACGGAACCTTCTTAGTAAATTATTAGTGTGTGTTTACTTTGTTTCTGTATAATGCATTAATAGTATGGTAGTTTAGTATTACGTTTTTAGCCAAACGTACAAAATTTTGAACAAACGCCTCTTTAAAATCGCCCAGTACTTTATTCATCCTATATAAAAGTTGTTATACGCTTAATAAAACTTATTTATGCTAGCTAATAGCTGATAGCATCACGGTGTCGTCACATACAATTTAAATACGGATAATAAAATACACTACAAATAAAAGAAACCCTACAAGTGCGTGTTTCGCTCGTACTTGACCGGATTTTTTACAATTGAATGATAGCAAGAATTGTCAGCTAATGTACTTAATCCCCTATTAATTGTGATATTTTTGTCGGTTTTACGAAATCAGTAAAAATTTATTAGTTGCCTTCTCTGCCTGTTTTACTGAGGGAAATTAAAATAATAAAGTTATTAAATAATACTATTATTTATTTTTTTACTACTATTATATATATATATATATATAT
>DVQM01000220.1:0-21294 GCA_018231645.1 Heliconius ricini | reverse complement strand
GATTGGTTCCGTTGTCAGAGCGAGGAAATGAAAATATTAGGTATATCATTCAAACCTGACTTTACAATCGCATGCTTGTGCTGCGTGACAACTGGCCTCCAATTAAATATTTAGTTATTTTTAATTTACAATCAATATTTATAACTTAAAAACAAATATTCTAACCTAAATTTCAATAACAAAAAGCGACAGACATGTTACAAATCTGTAGACAAATCTCCACATCAGATATCTCTTTCTTTATACCTACAAAAGAAAGAGATAGGGGACACATTTTTTCAACCAGTTATGACTCGGGCGGAGATCATAAAGAATTCAAAAATGATATCCTACGACGGATGTTTAGAATGTTTACTTTGATACTTTATATTTAAAAAAAGAAACGAGACAAATAAAAAAAATAAAAAATCGGTCAGGTGCGAGTCGCATATGCCCCCCGATGGTTCCGTACTAGTTTCAGAAGTGTAGGTCAAAGGGAATTGCTACTTTTATATGAAATGAAATACAAATATATATTTTTATAGTTTTTTGTTATTAATTACCTAAAGTGTTCGATTTTGTCCTTTATTTGTATTGTAAGTTGTCACTTCGTTCCACATTTCATAACTGTATTAAAACCACGTCCCTATATCGTTATGATTACGCGGCGAATTTTATATTAACAACAACAAAACAATTTTTTCTGAGGGAAAGACAACAAGAAGAAAATACTTGTTTTTTTATTTTGTTTTCAACTTGAAACTACGAAGTAAATGGTCTTAACAGATGGAATCCTTTTGCGGTACGGAATCCTAAAAAGAAAAAAATCTCCTTTCTCATAGGTCTTAAACCGGGTGTCCTTAGATAATATCTTTTATTGAATAATAAAAAAAAACGCGCTGATACTATCTCAATCGTATGAAGAATAGCCCTTCTGTTGCTTTTTTAAATATTTTTGTATGAAAGTTATGTTTATTTTATTTATTTATGTGTAGATTATAAATTAGTGGATGTCTCAGTTTAGCTTTGGCGGCTTTTGAATTGTTTTAAGTTAAGTTACAGACACTCAAATACGTTCAGGCTGTATTCGAGACCATAACGCGACTTAACACTGCGTTTTGTCATAACGTAGGAAGCAAATATAAATTATCTATCAGAACATTATAAAGACAGGCCAGTCGTGGCGCAAAGACACAAAAATCTGCAATCGAGGCAGGTTGTGGGTAGGATTGCCATTCAAGGAAATAATATATTTAAAACAGCGTTGAGTTCTGGCACTCAAACCGCAATGCTTCAAAAACTCGGCGGAAAGTTGAGAACAGAATGTGTCTTAATGAGAAATAGAGAGTCTTTACATCAGTTTTCCAAGTTCTCTCTGCCTACCTTATTATGTGCGGGATGCAGGTTGAAGCTAATAAAAACAATATAAAGCGGTTTGTTTGATTGAATGCTCTAATCTCAGAAACTGTCGTTTAGAATTGTAGATTTATATTAGGGTTAGAGACAAGTTCATGAGGGAAGCTAAATACCATTAATAGGTATATTATACCCAGTTAATCCGTCAGTCAGTGAGTCAAAGTTACCTCTCGTACCTTAAATGTGTCCTGTGTTGTACACTACGAGTTGATATTTCTATTTGGTTATGTGGACAAAGCCGGAAGTAAAATCTTAATCAAATCAAATCAGCTTCATGCTGTATCACGCATGTGTATGCACAGCAGGCTAGAATAATAGAAGGCTAGAATAATGCTGCACGTATTTATATGTGCAGCATTAAAGCTGTTTTCGCGGTGCGTGAAATATTAAGTGATTATATTCTAATTTATTGATTTTGTTTTAGTTGACGCCGGTTTGACACAGTGTGAGTCTGTGTATGAGCAGTGCACGCGATGGTTGTGGATTCGATATATACCGTACCATATTCGATATAACTCGAGTATATTTTTTTTCTTAATTTCACGCTATTCATTTCCCCGAGTGGGAAATCAGAACTGACGCGTTTATAGTAAGATGATGTCTCTTATAAATACTTAAATTTTATAAGGGTAGGTAAGGGGAATCTGGGAACTTAGTATTATGACACTCTGTTCCCATTAAGACACTTCCATTCCCGACTTTCTGCCAAATTATTGAGGCATCGCGTGTTGAGTGGCGAATTTCGACGCTGCGCTTTCGCCTCGTCGCTAGAGCGCAGAAATAAGAAAGGAAGTAATAAGAGGAAGGGTATGAAATATTAAATATTCCATATATAGTAGTAATCGAGTAGAAATCGAACCCACAACCGTTGCATTTACTCTTGGCTTTGCGCTACGGCGGCCTACTAAATATGACAAAATATAATAAAAGTAAAATAAAAGCCTTCAAAACACATAAATTTGTTCTTTAAAATGTAATTTTTTATTTTTTATTACAAAAATTTTTGTATGACAATACATTCGGTAATATTTTGCTCGGGCTGTCAAAAAGTTGCAATAAAATTTCACGTTAGTTCTTAACTTACTTTTTTATTCAGATTTACTTGTTTTTTTTTTAAATCTAAAAATATATAAAAGTGAAAGTTTGATGTTTTCTAGCATTAGTATCAACACCACCACTCAATACGCAATATCTCGAAAATTTGGCGATGGGAAAAGAACAAGGTGTTATAACACTCACCTGCCATATGCGGGATACAGCTTGAAGTACAGACATACGTATTTATTTTGTTTCTATATAAGCATTTATGTATGGAATTTGCAAACCAGTTCATAAAGTGCTACCCAACAAATTTATTATATACACATTTGTCCCGCTGTTAAGGTTAAGTTGGTTCCGTTATTTTTTTTGTATAGTGAAAATGTTTACCTGATTTTTAACTTTTAAATTTTAAGAGAGCCAAGTGAGAAATCCTTTCTTTTGAGGTCATCGTGGCGCAACGGTACAGTGTCTGACTCTGAACGCGAAAGTTGTGGATTTGATTTTCGAAGAGAGCGAAGAGTTCGAATGAGCAGTTCCGCCCCTCGACATGTCGTGATAATTGAGTGGTGTGTTGAAAACGGAGTCTTAATACAAGCTTCCTTCTGCTTATGCTGCTATAAAATAAATGTCCATCATCATCTTTTTTCTTTCTAAATTATTTAAAGACTGTTAAAACATATTTTATTTTATTTTTCTTGTAAAGATTTTAATTAAAACTAAGCATAACATTAACCTTTTTATTATAATAAATGTTTTCCGCATTATCTTATAAGAGAATTGTCGGATTAAAATAATTCAACCGATTGGAAATCGAACCCAGAACGGGTGAGCTGTTACGTTTACAGTCAGACGCTGTCCTGCTACGCTATGATGGCCTATATTTATTTATATATTTACTTTATTGTATCATACTGTATCCTGCAGTATGTTGAGTACGTAGAGGAAACCTAGTGTTAAGACACTCCCCACGTCTCCACTTCTCGCCGATTGTGGCATCGTGTGTTGTGTGACAGTACTCACCGCCGTGCTTTGGCTATTTACCAGAGCAGGAAATGAAAATGTTAAATGTTTTATTCCTCCGAATAAGAATCGAACTCACAATCATCACGTTTACGCTTCCACGACGGCCTGTGTGATATCAAATATTTTTAATTCGATGCGGGTCCCGTATTCAAACTTGATGATCCGATTTTATGTGTTGTGGTTAAATATGTGGTTAAATATGTGGTTAAATAGAAGGAAACGCTATAAAATGAACAGTAAGTCTATTCGAATTTGGTTTGATATAGTAAGTTTATATAGAAGCTGTCGTGGTGCAACGGCACAATAGATATTTGACTTTACATGCGACGATTTTGGGTTCGCATTCGGGATATTGAATTATATATTTTTTTTGTCTGGTAACTAGACAAAGCGCACGAAACGTTTATTTTAAAGAGTTTCATTTTATAAAAGAGGCCACTTGTGGCGCATGGACACAAAGTGTATCTGTAAAACCAGTTTTACAGACACTTCAGTCGAGGAGATGAAACTTTTATTTAAATTTATATTTCTTCGCTCTGGTATCGCGGCGAAGTGCAGCGTTGAGCTCTGCCTCCAATATTCGGGAAAGGAGCAACAGAACGGAACGGATCCGATGTGTAAAGCTGATTTATTTATTTTTTGATTTTATTTAATATAAAATAATTCAAATTGTCTAAATAATAAATATTTTCTTATCTTTTTCGATCTGGTAACTACAAAAAATTTACAAGCTTGGAAGATTGTTTCACTTATACTGTCATTGTCGTTATATTGTTTAAGAAATACTTTAAGCACTATTGTTGTCATTTAACTATTTTATTTTAACCATAACAGTTAAGTTTTACGTTTATTGCCGTTACTTAATAACATTTTAAGAATAGAACGGTAACTTTTAACTAATTCTTACGAAGGACTTCTTAATTACATATAACGGCCGGTGTAATATAAGTATAATTTTTCCTAAATGTTTTTTTTTCAGTTTTTAGGTAAGAAGTCAAAACGCGGCGTTGAGTTCCTCGAAATAAAAAGACATATAAATACATTTATATATATATACATAGCAGAGTAAAAGAGAACCTAGTATCTAGAGTCTAAATACTTTGTTCTTCACCTTCTTCCCGTATTCGAGGCATTACATGTTGAGCAAAATTCAACTACTCTTTATAGAAATTAAAAAACGAGAGTCAAGAGAATTAGTCATATTAACAAATATTTCAAAATATATGAAAATAAAATAAAGCAAAGAATTTCAACAAATAATGACTTTTGCCTTTTTTTTAATAATAAGAAAATATAGTGATAAAACACTCCATTTCCCAATTACTCCTAACTTTTAAGACTTTGCATATTTAGTGGCGCAACTCAACGTCGACGCCGTTAATAATTGAAATAGATTTGTTTGGTAAATCTATGACACTAGAAATCCTTTCATGATTATGGCACTTAAACTTTGAAAGAAATTCCAAGAATTAAGAAAACAATTGATTTACAAGAATTTTAAGGTGTCATCCTGAATGAGTCACTGAACAGGTAACTTCATTAGTCATTAGACGCCACCGTGGCGCCGTGTCACAGCATTTGAATGTAATCGCGACGGTTTGGGTTCGATTACCACACGGAGAAATGAAATATTTGCATATCTTCGTTTTGGTAACAACACGCAGCACATCGCAGACTCTTTACTTTACTCTGTATCCTATCACTCAATACACTCAATACTCAGAATTTCTAAAATTTAGCAATGCTTGGGGAGCAGTGTCTTAATATTAGAACCCGCCTGCCTGCCCTGTTATATGCAGAAACAGTGTGAACCTAAAAAAATATTTTCGTTACCCTTGTGTTGTTAGTAAAAACTACGAAGTTAGTCATTTATAATTTTTATTAGTCATTTATAAAATATAACATAATACCCATGCCAACATTTGCATCGATTTAATACTATTTAAACTCTAATTGATGTCTCTGAGTGCATCAGTAAAAACATTTCTATTACTGAATAACTCCGCTAGCTGAAGTAACTAGGTATTATGACAAAGAAATGAAAAATGTACGTCGGGGTTATAAGGTAGCGAACTTAGATAAAGCGAGAGCGGAAAGCGAACAATCTGTATAAATTCTACTTTTCCATTATTAACATATAACGCACAAATTAAACTACTGAATTTAGAAACGTTGCTGTTAAATATGTTAGGGAATATAGAAGGACACTAAGAGAGAATTTCTTAAAATTGCTACGGAAACGGTAAAATACGAGATTTTATATTACGTTACGTTTTAAAGCAAAAAAAGTTGCAAAAGCTAAGTTACATCTACGTTAATATATTTAAAATTTTGCTGTAAGATAATGTCATAGTAAAAATAGTTTGCGAAGTATAATTTAGATATTAAATTTTTAACTCTGTAATAATCAGCCCGCTGACCCCCTAACAGTGGTCTCACCACCAAGTGACAGATGAACACACAATAAATCACAACGATAGAGACCCACAACTCGAAACGCTAAGTTAAGCTTTAAAGGTTTGTGTTAAGGGGAAGGTCGGATTTAAAATTAATTATATCCTATACAAAGCGCGGTGTTGATTTCCACCACTGCCTTATCAATGCTTTAATAATCCGGCGAAAACTTGGAAATGGAATGTCTTAAAACTAATTTCTCACTTTAACCCTCTGACTATCCTGCTATACTCGAAATACAATGTGAAACTAAAAAAAATAAATAAATATAAAGTCAACTCACGTAATCAAAGACTTCTTACAGTAAAGTACCCGAAACGTCGGATTTCAAAAATGTATAATATTAAACAAACATGACGAATCCGGTTAAAGTGTTTTATTTTAAATGTGTTCGTCGTTGAAACTATTGATTTAATTCCACGACCATCAAACCAACTCCACTGAGTCTGTGTCCAGCTGGATGGGGATGGAGTGGACTAGTGGATGTAGGTTCTTTTCTTTTGTAGGTAGAAATGATCTAATATTAAGTCTAAAAGCTATAGCAAGGTGCACACACGAGTAGCAAAAAAAAGCAATGTCCAAAGTTATTTACGCATGAAGCGTAAATAATTTCCAATGTTGCCATTTTTTTCTCACCATTATTTTTCTCTTTAATAATACTTTTGAGGAATCAAGGTAATTTTTAAAATAAAAAAACATTTTTGACCTCAGTTATAAACTAAAAAAAAAATTGAACTAAAACGCTTAAACTTCTCCTTAATAAAATTTTACACGGTATGTAAGTAAGACTAGTTAGTATATTTGTGTCTTTGTTATGTGGGCGTTAGATGGATATTAGAAATAGTTATTTATTTACTATTTCGCTCTGGTAACAAGACAAAGCACGGCGTTCAGTTCCGCTATTGTGTGAAACGCCACAGTACTGATGGTGTCATAAGGAGTGACTAAAGTACGTGTGGGAGAGTTACGCCAGCAATGGCAGCATGCATGGGCAGAATTGGCCGGAGCATTTCCACCTCTGGCATTTAAAACCACCAGCCATGGACAACCACAATACCTCCTGTTACTATTATACCTTCTGCTAACGTCACATTCGAAATAATACCAGATTGTCGGAAGAGGTTCCCTATGCCTACGCTGCTACGTGTGGGATACAGTGTGAAGCTATACTAATACAATACTAACCGGAATGAGGATTGGACTCAAAACTATGGCATTTACAATGTGACGCTATCGAATTGCGACAGGATGGTTTCTAGAAGTGGCATTTCCTTTATTATTATTATTAGATAAATACACAAAAGAGAATATCTAGTCATTGTACTTCAGTTATATTTTGATTTGAACTCAATTATTTATTTTAGATATCGCATGATTATTAGAGGCCGTCGTGGCACAACAGTACAAGCGTGTGACTGTAAACGCGAAGGTTGTGGGTTCGATTCACATTCGGAGGAATATTAAATTATATCGCTGAGTCCCACCACTAAATAAGCAATGTCTAAAATTTGACGATGTGTCGTGAACATAGTGTTAACTAGGTTCCCACTGCCTAACCCGCTATATGGGTACAACGTGAAGTTAGAAAAAAAAGAACAACAAAACGTCCCACCGAGCTATGAACTCATTATCACCGGATGCTGTCACATTTGAACCAAAATAAAATCTGAATAAAATCTGCACATATTACGTTGCGTGGGAGTTACAAAAATGCTTGACATCAATTTATTGGGCGTAACTTTCAAAATAAAGTTGACTTTTGTATTATTCAGTTCGTTGCTTAAATAGTATTTTTAAAGCATATACCATTGTAATACTTCCATAAATGTGGAAACGGAGTAAGCGATTACTACACAAGGTGGTCGTGAGTTCACTTTCCAGTCTCGAGGAATTTATATTTTCTCATTTCCCTTTGAACCCACCACCTGTCATGAAACTTCTGAAAAATACACCGATAAGAGTTGAAAAAATTGTAACCTAAAATATAATTATTACTTAATAATTTTACATTTGGAGCAGCTTCCGGCGTTGTGAGTTCGATCTTTATTCGGGGGATTATTATATGTAGTTTATTTTTACATATTAGCTGTGGTAGACGAAGCGCCGGTAAATCACTCATAATGCAATGTTTAAAAAAATTTGGGAAACGTATTTATCTCTGCTTGTTCTCCCCTGAGTGGTGCTCGATACCACAACCTGCGCGTTGTCAAACCGTTTCCACTGCGCCACCGTTGATGTTCAACAATATTAATCTACCCCTCAGCCAAATAATAAAGAAATAAGTGACAATTCACTGTGTCGCAATAAAACTTATGATTTATACACACTAGTTACGCTATACTATAACTAAGAAGTGGCAAAAACACTTGAGGCTACATCGACATGGTAACTATGGGAGAGCAACACTGTGTGTACAGTTGCACATACAAGTGAAATGAAAATTAGATTTAGTATTTTTTTAGCTTCACGCTGTATCCCGCATATAGCAGATTAGGCAGAGAGAACGGTGTTAAGACAGTTTGTTTCACAAGTGCCACTTAATTTTCGAGACATTACGTATTGGGTAGTGGTTAACAGAGCAAGGTGATTTGTGAAATAAATCATTTCCCCGAGCGGAAATCGAACTGACATTAGTCGCGATTACAGCCAGAAGCTATGCCGCTGCACCACCACCGTAGTGGATATTAATATTTGGTTGTAATATTTGCAGATAAGCTAGACTAGACTAGAGTAGACTAGACTTTTGGTGGATGTATACAAAATGCTACAGTAAATGCTACGGTTGTGGACTTGTGGGTTCGATTCCTAATCGTGGAAAAGAGTTATTTTTATATAATCCTTCTGCTAACATAACAAAGCCTGGCGTTGAGTTCCGCCACTCAGGCATCAAGAAACTCATTTGTCAAAAAAAAAATTGTGTCTAGGGATTAGTGTCTTAACACCACTTTTACCTATTTTATGTTGGTTCCCTTTACCTATTTTATTATATACGCGATATATCTCAAGAAAAAAAATATATATTCGCAAAATATACTTTGAACTCGCTACCATTACTTACATTCGAATATGTCAAATTTAAGAATAATGTCCAGCTTGATAAATTACTATCAACTAATTACTTTGAAACATCGTTTCATAATATAATTAGGGGTTCAGTATTGTACATAAAAGGGTACTTTTCATTAAAATTCCATACAAATCAAAATTTTGTATTAAAGCAAAACCGAAAGGCAATGTTAGTCTTTTTTCTTCTTATTATTTATATTCGAAATCTAATTACGCCAATGAATCGAGAATGAATCGAGAATTCGCGATAGTGATTGATGACTAAGGTTTTGGTCATGATGGTGGAATTCGTTTTCGGTGTTAGTGATGCCGTCGCGCCGTAGTGTGGTAGAATCTGACTGTAAACACAACGGTTGCGAGTCTGATTCGTACTCGAGGGAATGATTATATTTAATTTATATTGATTTCTGCGCTCCAGTAGACAAAACGCGGAGTTAAGTTCTGTAATACAACATATAACATCTCGAAAATTTGGAGGAAAGTGAAGATAAGATATTTGTACTACTCCAGATATCGGTATTTATATCGTACTACCTAGAATCTTCCAAGCCGTGGTAGATTCTACGATAGATCAAGTAAGGGCTGCCTCTGAGTGTAGGTAGGGACAAAATACTAGGTTTGTATCAACAATAGTTTTTACTTTTAGTTGTCTTTCAATTAGTCACTCAGTAATGGTAGGTCGAAATATATTATATTGAAATTTACCTAATAAAAAAGTGTGTAGTCTAAGAAAAAATATGGAATCTGATTAAAATTATATGAACCTATCTGAATTTGAATCTGCAAATAATACAGAAAACGTGAATTTCAAAGGAGATCGCACCTTTACTTGCCAGGTGTAGAATCCATCATAACAACAATGTTAATTTGGCAAGCCGTCCCGGGATGATTACGACGCCTCACTTTTGGGTGGAAATATGAAGAAAAAAACTTAAAAAAATTACACTGCCGGTTAATGAACTGAGGAGATTTGGATAAGGTTTGAGAGTAATCTTTGAAAAATTTTGATAAAGTTTTGGGTTCCCTGTGGTGCGGTGGAGCGGCATCTGATTGTAAAGGTGGTGGATTATAGATTCCCGTTCAAGAGTACGCCTATATTTAAATGATTTTAATTTTCTCGGTCTTGTTAGAAAAAAAAACTAACTAATTTAATCAGTATTAATTCGCCACGTGCGAAGTAATTGGATAATAGGACCGAAAATGGGAAACGGGTTGTATTATGTGTTTTATATCTAGATATTCTCTGATAACACTGAGCGGAAATAAGCAGGTTAACGTTGTTCGTTATTCCCCATTAAGGCGGAAAGAATTCCTCCCGCTCTGATTGAGTTTCACCACTGAAGATGGTTAAAATGGGAAACGGAGCGACTTGACAATTAGGTTCCCTTTTGCCTACTCTGCTTTAAAAGGAAACAATGTGAAGCTAAGAAAAACATATTTGATGAAACAAATTTGAAATAGAGTCTTGTAATACTCATTTCTTTCTGGTTTTCCTGTAACATGAAATTGGAAAATAAGTAATTCAACTAGAACTAAAGAGCTCAACGCCTTGCTTAGCCTTGTTACTAATAAAAATATTAAATATTTCAATCCTCCATGTGGGAATTGAACCCACAACCGTGATATTTACAGTCACAGGCGTTTATCCCTGCGCCACGGTGGCGGTAAGCGACGTGTAATAATCATAAAATTATCGATTTTATATCCGGTTTTTTTCTAAAAGTAATCTTTTTATAGCCATGATTTTAAGTTTTAGAAATTGACTATTAAACGTTACGTTACGTTTTCCTTGCTAATAAACGTGCGGCGTTGGGCTACGTAAACTACAATTGAATTGAAACGAAGAGAATTGTCACTCTCTTCAATCAATGCCCTATATTAATGTATGGGATAAAAAATCGAGACTAAATCACTTTTGTATCCATATATCTCGTTGAATAGCACTCGAGACGCGCACGTTAAATTTATTTCTTAAACAAACATATAGAAAAAATACTGTGCACCAGTGGGCCACACAGCGACGTAAATAAAAACACACTTGTATAGAGACATAGCGAAGAACTACCTATCGCGTCGGAGGTCGTAGGTTCCTTTTACAAAGTTGAAGACTTTTTCATTATTTCGCACACTAGTGCAAGAGTCTGGTTTTTTGTGTATAGTAATATTCTTTTTTATATTTACATAGTCGGACGTTTTTAAATAATGTTTTTTCTTCTTTAATACAAACTTGTGGACAAATACTTTAAAAATATTAATAATATTTTATAAATAGCATATACCTTTCATATATCTTTTTAAAAAATATTCATCCGTCAATGTAAGTTTCTAAAGACAAAATGGGTAGATGAGTTTCACCACTCACTACACGATATCTTGCTGATTATTTTAAGAGGGAACGTGAACGTGAAGAACAAAGTGTCTTCTGATATTAACTCCTCCTTACTTCTTCGGGAACTTCTTTAATCTCGAAGGTTGGTGTTAGATTGCCAAGCCACACTTTATTCAAATTGTTCCATGAATTTACACTATCAATTCCCATTCCATCATAATAAGCTGAAGGAAATTACATATACCATGCTTTATAAACAAAACCTAGGCACTACATTTTGCGCTTTGTGATAATTTGTATAATTTTTCAGGGCATGTTGACATACTTGAGAACGGTTTCGTTTTTTCGTTTTAAATCTCCTGCATTGAACTAATACGAAACACGTAGCGGTAGCACCACATCTCGAACGCCATCATGCGTTTTATCTTATTTCAAAGTCCATACCTTGCATCCATACAAAACCATAGGTCACATGCAGTATTGGAGATATTTGGTCTGAAGCTTTATATTTAATCGTCAGCATCACAGTATTTTTCTCATAACTTCTCTCTACGTGGAATATTGTGTAATATCGTGAAGCTAAAAGGGCTAATTTTATTCAGTTCTCCACATTCTTTATCAAAATAAGATATAAATTTAATCATTTTGGGATGCTACAGGCAAACGTTTACAAATTATCGGTATGTTTAAGCTTAATAAAATGAAAAAAAGTTTTAAAAGAAACTTTTTTTTTATTTTATCAATGTTGTCCGAGTGTCCGGTCTTGCCTAAAGCTATGCACCGATTGAAATGGAGCTATACGCTTCTTATTTACACATTTTTTTGTTTTCGAATGATGCAAATAACAGCTTCTCGCTATATGCCGCATACAGCTGCTTCGCTCAATTTTTAAGGCATTATTTTTTGAGAGCGAGGAATTTAATATAATTTACTCCTCTGACTGACAAGAATCAAACGCACAACTTTCAAATCAGCCTCTTTGCCGCTATGCCAATACGATCTTGAAATTGTTGCAAATATATATTTGTATTATGGTGTAATATTGATTCTTGACATCTTATATGAAAATAAGTTACGAAATTATTTTTTTAAATTATTTCGTTAACTTTCCCAAGTAGTCGCTGTTACTTTGCTACATTAGCAATTTATGTTGGACTTGAATTTTAAAGAGAAATTTATAGTATTATTTCATATTAAAATATTATCGAAAATAAGAAAATAAAGGAACTAGTGACTCGGCTACGTTTTATATCGAAGAAAGGAAAAAACGCGTTGATGTCTTCTATATGAAAAATATTGTTCTATTCTGTTAGTAGTTATTTCATAAAATCTACTATATTTAGTAGGTTACATAACTATAACCTATTAATTTTAAGTAATATATTTTCAATGTGTGACACATGATGGTCGGGAATTCAATTCTGTTCATAGTATGGTTCATTGACCTATATTTTAGGTAAAAAATTAAGGATACCAAGTTTGTTATTATACTAGATAAAGATATTTTCTCGCTTTTATAAGAGAGACAACGGCGGTGTTGAGTTTCGCCAGTCACATTCGCATTTCTCCAAAATCGGGAACTCTTATGCTCAAAACGTACAATTAAAACTTTAAAGCTTAAATCTACATTTTCTACTTACTTAATAAAAACTCGTAATAACTGATGTTTTGTGGAACGTATCACAATAGTGTCATAAATATTTAAAATTCACGATATTTACATTATAATGTTATAAAATATTATAATTTGAACACAAATTTTAAAAATTTGTCTTATGTATGTATAAATTAATACAACTAGAACTATTAAGCAGCTTAATAATAATGTACTTATAAATATTTTCCAATCGCATGTTGGTTTTACTCTTATTTCTTGTGTTTATACTCTATATTTTTATATATTTTTAAATTGTATTTAGAGTTCAACAAAATCAAAAAAATACCGATAAAAATCATATAAATACGGATCTATCGTTACAAAAAAAAGAACTCAATTTAAAATACATAAAAAAAACATGAATTAAAAAGTTATTACTACCTCGTACATAAAGTATGCTGTATAAGTAAAGTCATACGCAAAACTTAGCTATCTAAAAAAACGTGTTTGATACACGTTTATTAATAAATCGTATTAAAAATAATCTAACAGCTATAAAACGTTCGTCTTCAACATCAATTTATTAGATTCAAAGCAAATACTATAATTTTATAACTAACTGCCCTATCAATGAATCACTGTTCAGGGGCATAACTCACGCTTACTATAATGATCTATAGATCCTATAGATCGAGCGCTCGATCGTTCAAAGAAATCATCGGAAAAAAGGCAAACGAGACACTACCATAATGCATGCCATTATAGCTGTCTCTTTCACTCGTTTTGTTAAAAGTGTGTTAGATAGAGATAGAGATCCTCTTATTGAGGCGTGCATGTTTTTACTTTAGGCAGTCTTAAACTGGACATCGTCGAGTGCGGACGTGTTTTTTGTCAGTATATGTTTCTTTGAAAGCAAAATTTCAGTAATTCAAGTGAATTTTTGAAAGTTTCTTAAGAAATTGTTGACTGTATTAAACAGTGTGTATTTAAATAACTGTTATAAGTTTACATCTGTAAAGAATTCCGTGTTTTGTGTTAAAATCTATGTGTTTACGTGAAATGGGATTTCGTGTCGCCGATCTATGAATTACGGTTCGTATCGATCTATTTTGTATGTTTATTTTTGAGATAGCCTTTTGTTAGTTTCTCTATTATTAGGAGTATTGCATAGTATCTAAAAAGCTTAAGTAAAAGCTTCGGTTCTATTTCAGAGTTTTCCGAGTAAAGGAAATGCTGAAAATATTCGAAATTTTGTATAATTTCGCAAAACCAACTGTACAAAATCTTTGAAATCGATGGCAAATTAAAAAGAGAAAGAAAAATATGAAAATAAACACATTTCGAAATAAACTCATTTATTTTCACACATTCCTGTATACCAATTCCATTTATGTGAACGTTTATTTTACTTTATATTGCCCTTGCTGTAATAATAAGAAAGATTATAGTAACGGTGTCGTGTGATATACGAATATATATACTTTACATTAAAAGTTCCACAGAAATAACGTAACATTAAAGCAAATTACACATTTATCACGAGCAAGCATGAATTTTACATAACAACTCTATAATTTTAATGTAGAGACATTTAAAAGCTATAATTTTTTATATATTGTCACTAAAGTTTATTATTATGTATAAATATATAAATGTATTGTGAATGCTATTAGTATTTGTATGTAAATGATAAATGCTTATACACGGATAAGCATTAAAACGGAGTAGTTGTAGGTTTGATTTCGACTAGGTTTATCAGTTATTTTTATTTTTTTGCAATTGTAAGACAAAGTGTGGCGTTGAGATTCTCAACATAGTTGAGATAAACAAAATTCAATGTCTCAAACTTGGATGGAAAACGGAGAACAAAGACACTAGATCTCTCTGCCTATCTTGCTATATACTTATAAACGGACAAAGCGTGAAGGTAAGAAAAAAATAGAGTTTGTTCGTCACGGATGTCACAAGCTGAACTGTATGAAGATCAAACAAAACAGACACTTAAAAGTTTAACGAACTATCAGACAAGTTTGGTTTTATGTTACGATAAAGATTTCTTATGACTCTACATGTATTTTTTTTAAAAGTTATAACTTTTTAAGCTGATAGTAAATATTGCCGGCATTTTGTTTTTCATACTGCGTTTCACCAAATAGAGTGGTATTTTCTATAAATATTTTTATATATTTTTATATTGCTTCACGCTGCATCCAAAGCAAAGCAGGATAGGAAGAAGCATCTTGAGAATCTAGTGTCAAGACTCTTCCTTCCCATCAAGATATTTTTGTTCCTCATTCTCCATCCAATTCTCGAGGTGGTAAAAGCGAAAATCAACACCGCGTTCAGCCCTGTTACCAGAGCGAAGAAATGAAAATATTGGGTATTTCATTTTCCCGAGGTGAAGACAAACTCTAATTATTACTAATAAATTGCTATTTTTTACCGAAAGTTAAAATAACAAGCATTTAAAACTAGAAAATAGATATTTTTTTATAATATAGACAGACTTCTATTGCAAACTCTGAATAAATATATAAAACATTCAAATTTATAGAGTAGAATGGAGAATTTCGACTCAATCTATTAGCCCAGTAGAGTCGTCTTAAGTTTCACACAGTTGTTAAAGTGTTCTTTTTTCATTTTGTTTTACCGCCTCATGATGTATCCTAAATACCAGTAGCAACGGGAACTCAGTGTTATGACACTCCGTTCCCCCTTTCTATCTATTCTATCGAGTCTACTATCGAGTCATTATGTGTTGAGTGGTGTAACTCAATATTATACATATTCTCCCGAGTGGGCATCAAACCCACAACCCACGACGCTACAAACTCTTTATACTTTTGACAAACAAAAAATAAGACATTTGTAAAAACAAGAAGAATAAAACGAAAATATTTTTCTGAATCTCCATATATAATCAATACAATATGCAATATAAACATAAAATTCAATACAATATTGGCAAGTACGAGTACAAGATAAGTAATATACTGTTTTATCAACATCGATGAAGTCCTCACACAGTTTATAACTTTTGATAAAGCACGTTGTTTTATCTGTTGCAATAAAATTGACATATTGTTATTCGCTTTGTATATATGACGTGGGCTTTCTTATCCGGGCAGGAAGGGATAGATGAATCTTTATGGCCTGACTCTCTGGACATAGTGAGATGTAACGCTATATTTGTATGTTTTTTAGTTTTACACTGTATTCGATATATAGCAGGGTACGCAAAGGGAACCTAGCGTTGAGACAATCCAGCCCTCAATTTTCCTCAAATATTCGAAACTCTATATGTTGACTCATCTCCGCAATTTGTCTTATAACCAGAGCGAAATTATGACAAAATATCATGCCCCGAATAGAATATCGAACCCGTAACCATAGTGTGCTATTTAGTATTTGGATGGGTTATAATTAAAAAGCACCATAGAATTATTCATAGCCACTTCGGCAACAAGGTACAGCGCAGCGTCAATGTTGCGCTGTAGCTGTTCCTCCATTCACCATCCAACGGCTTGAAATTTCCACGGAAATTAGGGAATAGTGTCTTAAAACTAAATGCCCTTTGACTATCTCATTCAACCTAAAAAAATATAACGTGTGAAAGTAAAATACATACAACTAAAATATATACAAATAACAATATAAATATTTCCTATTAATCCTCACTCACGTATATGTAACTCTACCCGGGAATCGACCTCACGACTTAAGCCATTACACAGCGTCTACACTAGACAGCTGTTCATTAACTTTTCACTATTAATGTCAAAACGAGATATATGAGTCATGTTTCTTAGATATCGTTAGACATCGAAATCCTAGGCATTGTTTTAGATTTGCGTAACTTGGCTTATTGGTCTATAAAGTAAACTGGTTTAGTCCAAATCAAATAATTCGAGGCCAGTCGTGGAGCAGGGGCGTGTGTGTCTAAGCTTGACGGTAATGGGTTCAATTCCGACTCGGAGGAATGAAATATTTAATAATTTTATTTCCTCGTGCTGGTAAGAAGGCCAAGCGCGGCTCTGAATTCCGCCACCCGACACGCGTGCCTCAAAAATACTGTGGAGAATAGAGAATAGAAGTATCTTAATGCATGATGGGTCGGATTACCTTGTGACACGGTCCTTGCTCTACTTTACAGCTTAAAATATATATTTCAATTTAAATGGCGTAATACAACGCCGAATATTACTTAACTTAACTAGACCAATGACCTTTTAAACATTATACTAATACATTTTTTTAGCTTCATGATGTATTTCGCACTTAGCAGGATAGGCAGAGGGACCTTAGCGTTAAGACATTTTGTTTCTCGCTTTTATATATTTTTTTGACGGGATATTGCTTGTCGATTATCAGAAAACAACGCCGCAGTTTGTCTTATGTGTCTGTATATTGTTATATTGTGCGCAATAAAGGAATTAAATAAATAAAAAATATTATCTGATAACATAAAGAACAAGACTTACTTACAAGAGACTATTGAATCTGCGACCTATGACTCAGTGGTCATGGCCACAATACTGTACAGTTTCTAGTTAACATAAAAGAATAATGAACGAATTAATTATACTAAAGCGTCTAAGATTTTTCAAGCAGATTGTGTGTGTTAAGGGGATCCAGTATATTTTATTACTTTGTTTGTATATTTTAAAGGTGTTTTAATCGGTTTTTCGTATTTTTATGGTAAAATAGGTAATTTTGTATGGTCTATGCAAAAGTATTTGTTTGTTAATTTTAGCAAAAAATTAGTATTCTCATTCAGTTTTATCTGTTATCGAAAATAATTTTGTGCTTCTATAATTCCCACATCGTCACGTATACACATATATATGAATCTTTACATTTCACCCTCCTAAAAGGAGAAAATAATAAATATTTTTTATAAATAAAAATAACAATAAAAGTATTTTTCAATTTTACGTAGTGTTAAGACATTCAGACACGTAAGAGAAATCGAGTTTTGAGTGGCGGAACTTAATGCTCCATATCATTTATTTATATATCGTATCAAAGGTCTTTATAGGAATGCAAAACACTCGTTTACTTACATATAATTCCTATAGATACTTTTTTTTTTATTTTAGCCATTAACTAATTATTGTATTACACCAGATCTTATATTAATAGGATTACTAGGCACAAAGTGTGATTGTAAAATCGACTGGTACTGGGTTCGATCCGCACTCGAGATAATGAAATATTTACTAACATTTATATTTCATTTCTTCGCTCTAGTATCGAGACAAGGTACAGCGCTGAGTTCCGGCACTCAACACGCAAAGCCTCTAGAACTCGGCGGATATTGGGCAACGAACTGTTTCAACACTAGTCTACCCTCTGCATACCCTGCTGTGTGCGAGAGGATATGGGTTGGATTCTCACCCACGACAATTACATTTATTTCGTGCCCCCATATTAAATTACTTATAAATTTTATTAAACACATAATATATGATATTCATTATTAGTTATATGATCCCTACAATACAGGCTCTGCCTAGTTTGGGGTCGCAAAGCCATCTCGAAGATATACTACGTGTTTATACGAGTATAAGAAACGTTAATAAATAATAGTTAAATAAATAAAATTAAATTGTCCATCAGATTGTTTGTGATTTGGAAATTTATATTTTCCTCTAAACGTATGCTTTTATATTTATTTATATGATATTTTGCTAAATTGTCTGTTGGTCCGTCGAAAATTAGTTTTCTTTTACTTTATCGCTGTTCATTTACCTAATTCCGTGGATCAAAGTCACGGCCAGTGGCGCTTACAATCTCGCTCCCTTGTGCTTCTGCGCTAGTATGGCTTCAGTAGATTTATTATTAACAGGGTAGGCAGAGAGATGTGTCAAGACACTCTATACTCTGCTTTTCGTAGGAATTCGAGACCGACAGATTCATGTAAATAACAATAACATTTTTGACAAAAAACATCTATACTTTTAACGGATACGCAACTCAAGCCCAACACGCATTGCCTTGAGACTTCGGTGGAAAGTGGGGAACGGAAGTGTTTTAATGGGAACAGAGTATTTTGACACTAGGTTTCCAGGTTCTCATATAATTATTATATTAATATAATATTTTTTTTTCCAAGCATAGTCAGATAATTAACATAGCTCCAAACATGTTTATATTAAGTTAAACAAAGTACTCGCCCGATCAGTTTTCGAATTTGCATCAAAATTGCTTCGTATATACATAAAATTTGATAGTTTATTGGCATATAAATGACCTTTTGCACGCCGTGTTAGATTGGAGAGTTATATTTTTAGTTTCACGCTTTATCCCGCACAACAGAGTGATTGTATTGAAGTAATTTTGAAGACTCTTCTTTTTCTTGGTCACTTAAAATTAAGTAATATTGGATTTCTGATGTCTTTACAATTTGAATTAAATTATTAGAACGTCTTGATGGATATTTAAAAAAAATAGTAATTTTATTTTTGATTTGTCAATTTTTTTATTTTTTACTGACGCATTTTAATTTTAAATGACTAAGAAACAAAAGAGTGCTCTCAAGCTCAATTTTTTTCTTTACTTTTAAATAAAAAAAAATCTATTTGCATATAAATAGAAATAAAAAAGCATAAATTCTTCCATTATATATATATTTACCTAAAAATAAAACCTGTATGCACAACGTTTGTCAAATAATAGCGAGTGTATGATATTTTTTAAGTTTTTACGACTGCCATCCGAGCGTTATATATTGGTTTCGCATTGACATTTATTACTTATATGCATAAATATCTATATCTATATCCATAAACATATAATAAAACTGTAAGTCATCGCTGTCTGTACATGGAAAATATATGACAAAATAAATTATTAATATATTGAACCCAAAACAATTATTTCATAAATGTTGTCTGTTTGTCTGTGCGTTTGTGCACGTTAATCTCAGAAACGGTTTAATTGATTTAAATTTATTTTTCGCTATTGTAATTTGCCAAACTTCCCTTAAAATTTAAGAGCATTCATAAATAGAAAAGTTAAGTCAATATAATTACTAATATCCTCTATATTCAGTATATCCAGTCGTGGCGCAGTGACACGAAGTGTGACTGTAAAACCGACTGGTTGAGGGTTCGATCCCCACTCGAGGAGATGAAATATTTACTTAAATTTATATTTCCATTTCTTCGCTTTGGTGTGGAGGCTAAGCGTGACGTTGAGTTCTGCCATTCAACACGCGATATTTTCAGAATTCGGCAGAAAGTGGAGAACGGAGGATATAGGAATATTATATTTATGTGTTAATGTTCGATATCGGAGCCATAACGGAATAATTTATAGATTTTTCTTTACTATGAAGACACGCAGAATGAACAAAAACAACCTAATATCGATTCCACTCCCTGTTTCACTCTCCGCCCGAATTCAAGTCATAGTGTGGTAGACGTGGAACTCTATATTACCAAGGCTGAAAAAGAAAAAAACTTTAAATATATAATAACTATATCGAATGTGTATCCTAACAACCTCCCCGAACCTACAATCATCGCGTATAAATTTATACATTCCACTGCGCCACAGCGGTGTCAAATATACACATTTCCTATATAATTCGTGGGAAATAAGAGGAGAGACGGACAAAAAGTAATAACAATGAAGACATCGTGATGACCAACGCGGTCAGAAAGAGGTCACGATCAGCGTTAGGATTCATTATGACATTTTACCAAACGTTTATCCTTCGTTAGTTGTTCTTTGTAAATAAATTTTGGGCTCCGTAGGTTATTTAAAAATATAGATTTTTTTGGATAAATAAAATTTATATTATTTTGAGTCTGTCTGAGTGTAAACGTGATGGTTGCAGGTTTGATTCCTAATTGATTGAAGAAGTTAAGTTTTCCATATCTTCACCTCGGTTACAAGTTAAAGCGCGGCGTTGAGTTATGCCACTCGACACGTGATGTCTTAAATTGGACGTTGAATAGAATCAAAAATAAGATTGACATAGAATTTTCAGATTAGTTATTCAGTTTCGGTGTTTCAACGTGTCTTTTGAATACATTTAATTTCGCAAAAGAAAATTGATCTATATAAAAACGATGACTTAATATAATTATAGAATATGTGTAAAAAATGAGATACAGTAACCAACAATACGCTTCCACCTGTAATAAATCAACAAATATGTACAATATATGCACAGCATATTACGTTAGTTATAAATAATATTCATAAAAATGTCAAATATTATAATTTTGTACTTTCAAATGTCAAATGAAAGTCACCAGATTTTGTATCATTTGTATAAATGACATTAGTGAAATTCCAATAAGAAGTAAACCGTTTTATTTATTTATTTATTTATTTATTTATTTATTTATATAAGGCCCACCAACAGAATATACACATT
>DVQM01000219.1:0-21299 GCA_018231645.1 Heliconius ricini | reverse complement strand
AATTTAAGTAAATATTTCATCTCCTCGAGTGGGGATCGAACCCACAACCAATCGGGTTTACAGTCACACTTTGTGCCACTGCGCCACGACTGGTCTCAAATATTTTTATAAAGATATAATAATAAACATTAAGATTTTCGAATTAAGATTTCGAAGAAGGAAAATCATTTAGGAAATGGCGCGTCAACTATTGGTGAAACTTTTCGAAAAGTGGAAATATTAAAAAATGGAAATATATTATTACATTAAAAAGAAGGTTTAAAAATTTGTTATTGTTGAAAAATTGCTTTTCTAAAATCCATTTTATTGATTTAAATTAGTTTCCCATATGTTCCATAGCTCCTATGTATTGATTTGTGGTGTGGCCTTACTTAACTGAAATAGATCCTGATAAGGCTTTTACTTAATGGATTGCTGTTTTCGCACACGCCCTTGCAATTTCAGGATGGAAGGTGAGCAATCGAGATAATAACAATATTATAACGTAATACAAATATATTTAATGATGAAACTTGTCATTTAGTTCAAAGAAGAATATTCTTTTTATCAACACAAATACAAAGTAAATAGTTATTTGAAAAACGTATAAGCTATCGAAAGCCAATTTCCAAGAAGCGCATGTATTAGTATATTTCTTTCGCTAGTGTGTATTATTAAGTAATTTTCTTTCCTAAGTGTGGATTAATATTTAAATTCATGAAAAATAGAAAGTAAATAGACCACATGCAAAAACTAAAAAAAACTTCAATTCCAATTGCATTAAACAAAAAGTGGTACTTTAAAGTTCATTTTGTAACATAATAAAATTGCTTCAGCAAGCTTCATTCTGTCATCTAATGTCTTTTTTTATGTACCGTCTAGGAGTTTTTGTCCAGTTGATGAGTCACGCTCTACATAAAGGACCTGGTCTCAGTCAGACGCGAGGCTTAGATAAAAAAACCGCATGAACTTTAGAATTATTTTTAAAATCTTTATATCTTTTCTCTCTCAGCAGTAGTCGGGAACTTTTAAAATGACAGATTTATTTTCCATGAAGGTGTAAACTATGTGGTTAAAAGTTTGACAGATTATTTTTTAAGCTTTACGCTGTATCCTGCAAACAGTAGGATAGACAGAAGGAACCCAGTATTAAGACACTCCGTTCCTCACTTTCCGTCGAATTTTGAATGCATTGCGTGTTGAGTGGCGGTGACATCAGACGAGGAAATAGAAATATAAATTTATATAAATATTTCATTTCTTCGAATGAAGATCGAACTCCCAACGCGACTGCGTTAACAGTCACAATTTGTGCTCCTGCGCCTCGACTGGCCTGAAAAGTTTCAATTATTACCTAGATTTGTGGCCCTCTAAACATGACGGTTGTGGGTTCGACGGCTATTGTGGGAAATTATTTTATTTACTAATATACTATACAATAAAATATCAAAACATTAATAAATTATCATAATTACTATTTAAACAATTCCAAATTTCAAATATTATTATTTATAACACCAGTAAGGCCACCAAAACATGATCGAACCGCGTTACAAAGAAAAATAAACGAAATTGTATTAGGACTAAGTCTAGCAGGATAAAAGATATTATTATTTGAGAAAAATCGTTTTCATTCTTCTCCTACAGAGACTGAATTGCCAGCTATTTTTCAGTTCCATAGAGATTGTGATCTACTCTCGTTTTATATGTGAAATGCACTCGAATACTGAAACTGAACGAACTAAATTATTTTCAAGGCATCATAAAGGAGATATATTATTTGAAAATTGTATTGGTTGAGTAATGCGGCGATGTGATCATGATTTTAGTTTTATGCTAGTAAAATAGTATATAAGTTATGTCGAAGTGAGAAAATTCAAAATATAAAATCATTGTATTTTTTTTAGTTTCACGTAAGTAGCTTAGTGGGAACTACTCACTCCGTTCACTACACACCGCCCAATTTACGAGGCAGCCACGATTTAGTGGCGCCGACTGACTGTAAACGGGACAGGTTCGATTACCACTCGACGAACTATTTAATATTTCCACTTTTTTCGTTCTGGTGCCGAGGAAACGCGTGGCATTGAGTACCGCCACGACATGCATGCCTCTAGAGTTCAGCGAAAAACGGAGAACGGAGTGTCTTAACATTAGATTTCCTCTGTCTAACCTACTATGTGTGGAATACAGCGTGACGCTAAAAAACGCGATATAATTCATTGCACCACAAACAAATGAAACAAAAGAAAATAATTTGTAAATGGCCATATAATATATATTTTGTGTCTCAAATATAAAAATTAGCATATAATAATATTTTTATAACGGACCCGGAGTGCAGTAAAAGTAAAAACCGCCAGCCATGAAAACTGGTATACCGCAGTGGCTCCAGGGAAATGTTCATAGTTCCATACGACAAAGCAAAGTAAACAAATACTTTTATCTATGACAGTATACGATTAGATTTTGTGCAAATTTTTGTATATAATATTATTTTGGATAACATTTTTATGAGTCATAGCGATTTTTTCATGAATTTTAAATGTATTTTTTTGTGATTGAACTTACTAATTTAACTGACTAATTAATCCATCTAGTACGCAGTGTACATCCAAAGACTTAAATTCAGATAGTCAGTAAAATAGGGAGTGGGGAGTCACTTCTCGTTTCGCTTCGCTCATTTGAACTATTCGAGTATTTATTTGTCGTTAGAGGAAATTGTTTGTTTATGTTAGTGTGATTATATACTGTTTACATTTAATAAATTCTAATTTAAACCTTATTCGATTCTATTTTCTTGTGAAAATTGTCGTATAACAGAAGAATATTTGGCAAGTATTTATATACTTTATTAATAGATTATAATATTGTTTCTTCTGTAATAGAATACAACAACTTAATAAGACGCTTGCTCCAATGTGAACTGTATTTAATTTCTTTAGCAATGTTCCTCTCATTCGCGCCTTTTGACTGTGGATCTAGCTCTATTCAAAAGTTAATATTAGATTAGTGGGACACAAACTTAATACCAAAATGTCTGACGTTGGACAATATTAAATTGTATGATTAATACGTTTATATATGAGAACTTATTTAGGAAACTTGTATTCGTCCTCTTAACATAATAGAATTCCTATATCTTCTTTTTTCATATAAATTAACTTTATGGCGTAGTGGCGCAGCGGCTCAAAGTGTGACTGTAATTTAAACGGTCGTGGGTTTGATTTCCACTCGAGTAAATTAATTATTAGGCAACAAAACAAACCGCGATGTTGAGTACTGCCACTCAAGAAGCAGGGGAATACAGTGTCTTAGTATAGCTCTCTTTCTCTACTTCAGTATATGCGGGATAAGGCCTGAAGCTCCAAACTCACACAAAAATCATATTCCACATACTATACCTACTCATACACATATACCTACAGAGAGGTACAACACATAACGCGCACTCCAACCACATGCATTAATCTTCAGATTGCCCTTTTGGTGGCCATCGCTCATATTGACAGAGGCATTCATTTGATTCCCTCAAAGCAATATTGGTAAGTCAGCTTTCGTATTTTTCTTAGCGTTTTCAGATTACTCGCACCTGTTCCTGGAGTTTTTTTGCTGTCATACAAGGAAGTTTAATATAGCTAGATCCTTTTGGGATATTCGGAAAAAGTTATGATTTATCTATAAATTTAGGTGCATAAAGTTAAAGGGTCTGTCTGTGATTTCAAAATGATTGTGTTCTTTACATGTGCATAAAATTAATTACACAATACTTACTATAAAACATATATTTTTTAAATGGAAATCGACTTCAAAACGTTTCCTTATATGCACAATTTTAAACAAAAACCAGGCTATAAAAAAAAACTTATTATATTTTCACTTTTTGTTCAATTTTCTGTACTTAAAAATAATTTATACTTTTAAATACAGAAAATTGAACAAAAAGTGAAAATATAGATATTTCTGCCGTCTGCATTAACTAAATTATTATTGAAATTGGTCACGATACGGATATTTTTTTTGTTTTTTTTAGCTTTTTTCCGGTGTTTTTAGTATTTTTTTCGTTTTGTCCTATAATATTTCCTCAATTGTGAATCGAACCCACGACCTGTGTTTACAGACGCACGCGATCCCTGCGCCACTGGCGTCAAAAAATATACAATAACGGAAGTATCAATCCATAACATTCAATGCATTCGAGTATGTTTATCATGTACCACGAAATTAAAACCATCAGATACCTATAGATTCTATAGATATTTGCGGGATAAATATTTCGCGCGGCGCGTATGTCATATAAAATATATGAAAAAGATTTCCCAAGCGCGAATGTGATCACGCACGGAGACTCCATTAAAGTTATTATAATTATTTTCAACGTCCAACTGTATTGACCAACTTTCCGGATCAAACCGATTATCATATGGGTTAGTACTCGTTTTGTTATGTAAATATGTGTTTAAGCATTCTTTGTTTGATAACTGATGAGTAGAAGGAAAGGAAGGAAGGAGCTCCACTCTTTTTGCTGTATAATAGTAGTATAGTGTCTCTGTCCCCCAATTTCCGTTTAATTATCTTTCTATGTTAAGTGGCGGAACTCAACTCCACACTTTTTCAATCAAAGCGGTAATTTTAACAATTTGAGATCAAACCTACAACCATACCGCTTACAGTCAAACAATGTGTTACTGTGCTACACTTTAACCCACTTCAAAAAGAATGAGGTACTTACATCGACTGTATATTTTTCCTATATTTGTTACACGATTGCTAGGCTAATTATATATGGATTCTGATGATTTCTTTTTATAAAATGGGTCATGTTTCAGAAGTGGTTCCATATACATTTTATGACAGTTATTACAGAATTTTTAAAAAAAATCACAAAATAAAAACAAAAATGACATAACCAAATCGAATCCGCAATAATAATCGATTCACAAAATGGCATGTACTAGCCAAGATGTCACAATGAGAATGAAGAAGATGCGAGATAAATGAGTGATGCATAAAAGGTAAAAAAGATTTATGAAGAAAAAGTGAGCGGTAAGGGAGTTAGGGGGAAAATCAGTTGACTTTCAAAGACACAGTATCAAAGATACAGAAGGAAGGAAGGAACAAGTGAAAGCATGAGGACTCCCCGCAGGGCATGTACGACGTTGATGACAGTGGACGATGCGAAAGAGGTTTGTAGAGACCGTAGTGTTTGGCGCTCCATTTTTTCTGACTACCCAGCAAGCGATACACGTAAAACTGGAATAGATTAGATTATATATTCTGGATTGTTATATGGCAAGTGCAGTTGTGTAGGCAGTACAATTACAAATAGCTTAGATGCTGAACATATGTTGGATGAAAATGCGAGCTTAAATTTTACTATATATTTAAAACTTACAATTTGCATATCGAGCTTAAATGTACAAAAAACGTTAACGAAAAATCACAAAATAAGGGATTCATTAGCAAAGAAAATATAATTCAGAGTATGGCAGTAACTCTTGTTAGTCGTATACACTGAAAAGCACGTACCGTCATTCACTGACATGAGGTTATTGCAGTATTATCGATTCGCCTTTCCATTAGGTTATGAGAGTGGAGGAACATTGAATGCATTTTTTTCTGATTGCTATATTATGTAGATTTGAACCCAGGATCCCCTCATTTTCATCACTTCCTTAAAATTTCAGCTTCTAAAAACTTTTAATCTCTTAAACAGTTAGCTATCATAATATATGTACTTCTATATAATCTACGTAAACCGTCCCGTCGTATGATTTAGTACCTCCATAATATAGATCTGGTATTCCAATGCTGCCATTACGAGAACCCTGAGTTATTTTTCTCGTTGCTTCCCCTTCATTAAACGATTTTGAAACGACGTGAATCTTGCTCTATAAGGTTGGCTAGTATTTGGGGTCATATCACGGGGACTTTTAAATAAACTGCAAAAAAGACTTACGGAAAAAAAAACATTTTATAATATCATATTTACAGCGATGGTTGTCGATTCGACCCCCGTTAGGGATATTTTCTCTCTCGTTTCCTTATCTTAAACTAGATTCTCTCTACCCTGCTGGACATTGTTGGACTATACTGCTATAATTAAAAGCCTTATTTTTTATTTAAAATTAATATCTTTTAAAAAATAACTTACTACTAAAATATATAATATAGATAGAAAATACATGTTAATTATAATAGTGAAATATATTTTATAAATTATAACTTCTTAAAAGTACCTCCATTTTTTTTGTTTCAGCTTCAAGCTGTATCCCGCACACATAGCAAGGTAGGTATAAAATATTGTGTTAAAACACCGTTCCTATTAAAATATGTGCGATCCTCATTTGTCACCGAAATCTGGATGCATTGTGGGTTGAGTGGCGGCACTCTAACTCGCGCTTTGCCTCGTTACTAGAGCGACAAAATGAAATTAGTAAATATGTCATTTCCTCGAATGGGAATCAAATCCACAACCGGATTCGTTTACAGGAGCAAGCTTATACCCTATAAAAAGACTGGATATAACTCATATTTATACTAAGTATAACACCTTGTTATCAAAATTCCTAACTATTTGATGACATCCTTGTGACGCCGAGCTCGTAATGAATATACTATTATCGTCCCTCTAACTTTGAGCCAGCTCAAATACAAAAACAGTTTCAGGAAATTGGAAAACGGTGTGAGACGCTACCGTGATTATTTTTCATGGAAATATGCTATATATTTCTTGAGCAAAGCGCGATGGTTACGAGTTTTAAACCGAGCTTATATTTTCAACAGCGGAACCATCCTACAGGAGACCTCGACTATTGAGTCGAAATATATCTTGTACTAAAATATTATAACTTTCATATAATATATAATATATATTTACATATTATGTAGGCAGTGAAAATCTGGTGTAATCACAAAATAATCCCCACTTTTCGCTGAATTGTTGAGGCATTGCGTATTGAGTGGCGGAACTCAACGCCAATTTTGAAAGCAAATTTTCGCTTTGTTACCAGACAAAAGAAATGAAAATGTTAATTAATAATAATTAATTTTTCCGAGTGGGAACCCACACCGAACCCAGAATCGTCGCGTTTATAGTCACATGTTTGTTCCACTGCGCCAAGGACGCCCTCTATATAGATTTCGGATTATAAATAAAATAATAGCGTGTGTAATAAGAGGGAATAATAACCAGGTCAATATACTTTTTCCATTTACCTGCTCTGACAGGACAAAAATTAACGTTATATTAAATCACCATACTGTTGGGGAACTAAGTATCTTAACATTATTGAGAATCTCGTATCTACACTTACTGAGTGGCTGACAGACAACATACAGCGAGATTTGACCCCTAAGTAGCCTTCTGGTGTAGTACACGAAAAGAGATTTTCTCAAAATTTCTGTGGAAACGGAAGAAAGTAAGATTTTTCATTTTAAGTCTTGAAGTTCACGCGAACAAAGTTGCAAGCGACCACATTTTTTTTGTTATTATTTGAGCAATATTACATACATAATATATGTTTTCCAACAAAAATCTAAACTATGACGTAAAATTTCCCGCTAAATCGTACCCCATACATTTTTCTATGACAGAAACGGTAAAAATCCAAATAAATTCAATAAAAACTATGAAAAGCTTTGTAATAGCTCCAAAATGAATTTAGTTTTTAGTCAAATTGTAAACAACACTTAAGTGAAAGGTGTATTTTATTTATACAACGGCACAGTAAGGTCAACGAGTTATGGCCGTCCCTAAGTTAGGCTTTATGAACTTTTGTGCAAATTTCATTCTGGTAGACAATACTCAAAAGAAAAGAAAAATCGTAAAATCAAATTTGCGTACCCATTTAGTTAAGTTCAAGATGGCCACGACTCATCAACCGTACCATGCCATGATGGAAATAGCGGTGAAAATTACCGCGGGGTTTAGGCGAGCCAGTTTTTTTAAGAGGCTCGTTCGTTCACCCCCGCCCTTATTCAGAAAGGTAGCTCGTTGATACAGCCAGTTTTAATTAACTATGAAAATTTTAGCGTGTGTCGTCGCGAATTATAGCCATTAGATATGATGTGAGAGAGAGATGAGAGTTGTGGGTTCGATGTCCACTTGAGAAATATTATTGTTAAAAACTTTTGTTATATTCGAAACTTTTTCGCTTCTTCGAAACTACAAACGACGAGGAATTTGAAATTTTTCAGGGGCTCGAGTGTAAGGGAGTACCAGGAGAAATTTCCTAAAAAAACAACATTTGAGTGCATAGTTCCTTTAAAGAATGTTGTATTTTGTGATGTTTGTGTTTTCTACTTAAATTATCAATGCAGATTTTTTTTTCTACATCGCTTAATAGAGATAAATAGATGAAAATGTAGTATAATACGAGAGTAAAAGTAATATATTTTTTAGGCTTTACACTGTATTCCACACGCAGCAAAATGTGTACTGGGTACTGGGTACTAATAAAATAATGTTTATTTAAAAAAAATGCGCTATGTAAGGTCTCGCAAATACCTGTATTTAAACAATAAAATTACAAAAAAGCTATATTTCACTAAAATTATTATTTTTTTAAATATAAAAAACGTGGGAAAGTAAACAATAGGTCAACTTGTATATAAAATAAGGACCCGTACAGTACATCAAGTGTTGTAAAAGTTAGGTCGCGCTGAGATCTGGGCTTATCGTGCCAGTTTCAGTTATTTTGCTCGTGGGGTATTTGAAATAAAACTACTGCACTACTGTATATAGTAGTATGGCAAAGACATAGAATTGTGTTATTTTCTATTATGAAATTAACCAGGCCAGTTGTGGCGCAGGGGCTCAAAGTGCGATTGTAAACGCGACTGGTTGCGTGTTCGACCCCAACTCGAGGAAGTGAAATATTTATTTAAATTTATATTTCCATTTCTTTACTCTGGAATCGGGGCAAAGTGCGGCGTTGAGTTTCGCCACATAGCACGCAATGCCTCCAAAATTTAGCGATAAGTGGGGAAAGGAGGGTCTTAGCACTAGGTTCTCTCTGCACAACCTGCTGAGTACAGCGTGAAGTGGATTTAATGAAATTAACTACCAATGTTTTCAATTTAAATAATAAAAAAAGAAAACAAGCTAACTAGGCCGTCGTGGAGTAATGGTACATGGTTGTAAATTCGAATCCCGTCCGAGGCAATTTTTATACTAAATTGTTTTCATTATCCCACTCTAGTCGAAGCGTGGCATTATGTACCGCTTGTCGTCAACGCCACGGACTCAAAATTAGCGAAAATTAGGGAACGGAGTGTCTTACCACTAGATCCTCTCCGCCCTTCCTTCCTTCCTACAAAATGGAGTTCCGTTATTTTATTTTTAGGCTAAATCATTTTTAGTTTAGTTTTTTAATTTTTAAAATTCTATGTTGACTGCTTTGGCTGACAAATCTCGACGTTGAGTTCCGTGATGGACTCGAAATGATCTAGACTTAAATATTCCATCTTACTTTTTAATATATTACATTACTATTACATCTTTTTAGCGCAACCGTGATTTATTCGCATAATTATGTTGCTCTGGAAGCTAAGATTTCCTCAGAGGAATGCTTGTATTAATTAAAATGTAAAGAAAATCTTTTGTAAAATAGCATTTTTATATTCTCAATCTATTTGCGTTAACAGGATGTTCTCTAAATATATAAATAAAATTGATTTTTATATGTGATTTTAAAATAACGGTGCAAACTTATTAACTTTAATCTTAATAATTTTGTTTGGCTGCCTTTTTACTTTTCCGGGATAACCTCCGGAACTGTGAATATTTTTTTTATTTATGGGGCTTCCACTGGATATAGGAGGTTGTGGTGTAACATTAGGCTACTTTTTATCCTGGAATTTGCAAGAGCTGAGCAATTGGGAACGTAGTATCTTAACATTAGGTTTTTCGATTATCTCTACTTAACCTGTTACGTTTACGGTACTTGTACGTGTGTGTACATATATGTTTGTATCACACATTTAGTTCTTACAACTTAACGTAACTTTTTTACACTAGATTCCTCTGAATAAGTGAAGCACTTAATTACCTTCCAAAGACTTTCAGCACTTACAAAATAATTTAACGTAAGATATATAATCGGTTTGAACAAAACTTCTATGTAAACAGTCCATTTTTGAATTTTGGCAAACATTTTACTTTGATTTGTATTGATTTTATTTTGACTTCAATGATGACATTCGATAGTTTACGATTTAACTGTATTTTAATGCCGTTGAACCTTGTTCCGTTATTAAATTTCTTTATAATCGAATTATTAAGGAGCCACGTACAACACTGTTTTAATCTATACAAATATTGTACAGCTGAAATGTTTATTTAGTTGAACGCGCTCATTTCGGCCACTCCTAAGTAGAATTGATGGTTTTTAATTGTTATTGTGTTGTATAGTTCGTACATGGAGAAATGCTATGGGCTGTATTAACTTTCTTTGATACTTTTATAATCAAAAACAATAGGCTGGTTACTTTTCTATAGGTGTACGATAGAGACCTTGCGAGGAAATCAAAGAGAACGTAGCCTCAAACGTCAATTTTTCCGCAATAAAAGACAATAAAGACAGAAACGACATCCATTTTACATAAAAGCATTCATGTAAACAGTTAGACGTTTCGTATTCTCCGTCTCGTCCCTGGTCTGAACTCGGCACATATTTGAACTTTTCCGCTACAAATACTTGTGTGTGCTTCTGTAATGATGTTGTCACATGTAAACTGCGCTGCGCTATGCGAATTGTATATTCTGAAAGTATTCTAACACTTTAGTGACAACAAACTGGTGATTGGTGATCACTTACTCAAGTGACAAGAATAATTCTTTTTATTCCTTCACACTGTATTCCGTAAATATAAGTAGATCGCAAAGGGAGAGCTTTTTTAGAATTTTTTTTAAATTCCAACAATTTTAGAGACTGCATATTGAGTAGTGGAACTCAACGCCGCCCTAATTCCACCCCGGATGTGTTTACAACTAAATTAAAACGTACTAATATAAGCGACATCCATTTAAATACATGCATTTATATAGAATAATTCTTGTGGCATTACAAGTTGAATAGTAGAACTCAACGCCGCGCTTTGTCTAGTTAATAGACCGAGGAAATAAACCTATTACATATTTCACTTTCTTGAGTGAATCGAATCAAGCGCAGCTTGCGTCGTCTGCAACCGCATGCCTGTGACTGCGCCTCGAATGTTCTTAGCTCAAGGTACTTCGTTATTATCAATATTAATTTCATTTTTGAATATACAATACCGCATACAATTTAATGTCTAGAACGGTAAGGCTGTTACTGAGCCATTGGTTACTTATACTTGTAATTACACTATTATCTTCTGTACATTTCAAACTAAGTTTCTGGGAGCGAGTCAGCTCGCTGCAAGGCGAGTTCACGGTTCATCAGATGTATTAATTAAAGTTCGCCGGTCTTATACTCTTGGCCGTGTAAACCAAAACGTAACCTAAAGTACTTGTATTATATAGTATAATATTTAAGTATTATATACCTAAATAGTGCATGTATATATTAAAAGAAAAAAAGGAAAGATTTTTTTTATCTTTTTAACTACTATTGTACGAACAATGTAAATATTAAGCACCTAAATTTTGCATACTAAACGAGTGCGAAAAGTCAATATACTATTAAATAATGCATTGAAAATAATATATACACGTTAATATATTAATATATTCTGATAGTGACGTGTGGATGTGGCAAAAAGTACTGATATTACTGACAAGTTTCATATGTATTTATGCAAACGTCTCTGGAAAATTTCAAGTCTCAACAGTTACCGAGTTTGTCTCTGTTAAAATTATATATATAAACACTTCCCTTACTGAATGACTGACACAAGACGCACAGACGAAACTATCTCAGAAAAATGAAATAGAGTAGGTTGGTTATGGAATGTAGGAGAGCACTAAGAACGGGTTTCTCAAGACCTTGTAAGAATAGGAAAAACGGGATTTCATATTTTACATCTTGAAATCCACGCAAACAAAATTACAGGTGATTAGTGGAATTTTGTTGTCGTGTTGTGAAAGGGTCTTGTCGCAGGTACAGGGAAACTGATAATCTAGTGTTTAGACACTCCGATCCCATTAAGACACTTCTGTTCCCCATTGTCCGCCACATTCTGTAGGCATTACGTGTTGAATGGAGGAACTTATCGCCGCGGTTTGCGTCGATACTTGAGCGAGAAAATGAATTTATTAAATATTTAAATTGAAAGGAACCTACAACCGTCTACGAAATACAACAAAAAGAATAAAAAATCAATTCTACTTGCGAATTCTATTACGAAAATATAACAGCTTTGGTCTACCAAAGCTGTTATATTGAAATAGAATAGAAAGTAAAAGGATAAAAAAGGTTACATATAATTTTCACAAAATCTAGTTCAACTATCGACTGTTACATTTAAAGAGGGACTCGGTTTGACCTTAGCCCGTAATATATTTGGTGAAAGCACATTTTATTGAAGTCCATAAATGTTTAAGATTCTAGTACATATTCTTTTTTTAGAGTACCGTACCTCAAAGGAAAAGGTCCGAACCCTTTTAGGAACATTATCTTGTCTGTCTGTCCGTCTGTCAAGAACATCGATATTAATTTCACTTGGTGGCATCAAGCTGTATTACTAGATGTTAATAGTTATTCAGATTTTAAACGGAAGAAACAAACAACATTCTACGTCAACGCAATCAAACGAGAAATCGAAAAATTTAGGCAACGATTTTGCTGCATTTTATATGAAATTCACGGCGTAATTAAAGCCCAAAGGCTACTTCCTTGGGCTACTTCCATGGGCTTACAATTTTGAAACTTGGCACATATGGAAATTCATAGGTATTTATAGGAAAATGTTATTATAAATTTATACTTGTTAATTTTATAAAAAAAATAATGCGTACGCTCGAAAACTTAAATTTGTCTATTTTATTCGCCGCGTAATCAAAATCTATAGCGTATTTCATGGAGACGTACAATTCTTAAATTTGGCAAGAAATAAGAACTTACAGTACAAATAAAGGAAAAGACCCAAAAAGCAAAAATTTATATTTTAATTAATTTGTAATTCACTTGATACAAAATGAGTGCGTGCAACCTTTGTCTGCTTTTATAAATTGTACTTTCCGTTGACCTACAATTCTGAAATTGGTACCTAACTCTCGGCGGGTGATTCCCGCTTGCAAATGACTAGTTTTATATCTTTGCCGTGCGGGGTAGGTTAATGAGAATTTCTCCGTTTCCTTGAATATTGCGTGCTGGGTATAACAGGGCAAGCAGCGTAAAGTTAGTGTCAAGATATTCCATTTTCCGTTGAGTTTCTCCACACAACATTGGATTAGCATTATATAAGCCTAGCCTGCTATGCGGGAAAAACAGCGTAAAAGTCCTTTTTATAAAAGTTAATATGATATCTATTTATGATTTATTTTACTTGTCACATTACTAGGACATTAGTCATGACACTAGACATTTGTTACTTACGCCATATACACGACGTGAATGAACATTATGATTTATTAAGGCATTTGAGATATGACGGCAGATGTTCATAAGATCAACAAAAATAACTTTTATACTACTGTTTTAGTAAAAATCTGTTTCTAAATTTACTTTTTTTTTATAGATTTTTATTTCTTTTGCTTTTGTGTTTTTTTAGCTTCACACTGTAGTCGGTGTAAGGTAGGGTAGCAAAAGGGGGTCTAGTGTGAGAATACTTTTTTCCCCGACTTCCACCAAATTTTAGAAACATTGCGTGTGAGTGGTGAAATTTAACTTAAATAACATGAGATAATATAAAAATATATCAAAATCAAAATATCCTTCATTCTATTTAAGAAGCTAAATACACATACTCCTCAATCAAGTAAAGTTACATAAAAAAGTCAGTAGTGTTATTCCTTCAGGACGCTTCCACAGATTTTATTCCTTTTGTAATATGTGAATAGTTAAGATATAAAAAAAATATATACTTTTTCTGCCCCACGCTATATCCTGCAAACGGCAGAGTAGGCAGAGGAAAACTAGTGCTAAGACACTCCGTTTTTCATTTTCCGCCGAAATGCGACCCTACTCTCTGAGAGCAAATGAAACATATTTTTATATGTATATGTGAATCTTGGTACCTATAAGCTATATATAGGTGGCATTGTACGTTAGAGCGTTGCGTTTGAGAATCAGAGCCATAACGGCTGGCTTATACAGGTTAGGTTGGAGTTACGTTGCTGTAACCGAAATCCTCCTCAGAGTGATCCTACTGGAATTAGGTTAAGTCCACACGATATATATAATACTGTATATAATATTATTTGCCATCAGAAACTGTATGTAATACAGTACTAATATTATAAAGCTGAAGAGTTGGTTTGGTTCAACGCGCTAATATCTAATACTAGTTCCATTTGATAAAATATTTTTGTGTTTGACAGCCGCTTTTTTTAGGAAAGGAAGGGAAGGATATTTGGAATATTTATTGTATTATGTTGACACATAAAACAAAGTTGATCTCTATGTCATTTCCCTTTTATGTTAGGGCAAAGCCGCAAATAACAGCTTTCATACATTCATAAGCATATTAAGAGGTTTAAATTTAAGTACATGTTAATTGGATATATATTTAAATAATAAAGAATATTTAAAATTAGATTTTAAGTAGTCATGGGTAGGTATGGTAATACCAAATTTAATTCTTTGTTCAACAAAAGAATAGAGTGTAAATAGAGCTTTAATAAATACATCGAGTGAAATAAGCTGATGTACGATTTGTTCGTGTGCTTAGTAAATATTATATACAACGCAACCACACATTTCTGGAATTGAATAAGAGTAAAACTTAAACTTAAATTACATAAGGTAAGTGGGGAATGAAGTACCTTAGCTAAAAAACATCTTTGCCTGTCTTACTATAAACAGGATACACGTAGATGTACAAAAGAAATAATCAAAATGTATTCAAAATCCCAAAGGGGGGGAATAGTTCTGTATATTATTTAATCACATTCATTTAAATTAAAATTTTATATCAATTTGTTTTTACTAACATTCTCTCATCCTTTTCACTTAAGTGAGCTTTTATTTAGAAATGTATTCATAACTAAAAGTTAATCTTAACATCTGTATACAAAGCTTACATAGTTGTACAAATTCTGTTTTGAACTTGAACATGTTAATCATAAAATTAACGTGAGTTAAGTAATTAGGACACGAAAAAGAATTAAATTACAGAAAAAAAACATAATACGTTACGAACTAAATGTTAAGACACTGCACTCTCCACTTTCCACTCTATTTCAACGTAACAAACATTGCGTGTTATTTCTTTTTATTCGAAAATGCAGTTAAATTGATGCGAATGCTGCGTATTTTTTGATTGCTTTGAGTAAGAATTAACTTAATTTTTTTTTCTATGCTCCAAAGACTAATGGAGCAACATATAGTCTTCTTTTATCCTGGAATTTCCATTTGAACAACCGCATTTGCCGTGTGCGCGTACCTAGATAAATATGAATTTTTGCGGGCAAAATTAAATAAAATCTCAAAACTTAAAAAATAAGATTTATTTAGTGTATAACAACAGTATATGTAGATAACCTAACTAAAATAACCAACCATTTTTCGCTATAGAATGACAAAAATAATTACATAGAAAACGTATAAAAATTTTAACGTAGCGTTATTTGAACCCACACAAGAAATAAATATTTTTATACTAATCTAAACTAGCTTCACGCTCCCTAGCGAACCCGAGAGAACGGAGCACCAAACTTTACGGTCTCTGCAGTTCTCTTTCGCCCCTTTTATTATCATCTACCTCTTCATACATGCCCTCCGGGGGGTCCTTATGGTTTTTAGGTGACCTTCCTCCAGTATCTTTGTTTGACCTTCAAAAACACAGTTTTCGAAACTGGGAGACCTCAGTTTCGACCACCTCCACCTCTCTTACTGCTCACATTTCCATCATAAATCATTTTTGCAATTCTTTCATTTTAATTTTTTCATTCCTTCGACGTGCCCAAACTAGCTGAGCACGTTCTTCTTAATTCTTACCGTGATAAATGCCTGGTAAGTGGATCGTGTTATTGCCCTTTGGCTTGGTCTCAATCTTACAAATAACACCTTTTCTGCCATTCCTCGTCGTACATTCCACGACGCTATTTGTAGCTCCATCCTTCTGTTGTTTCGGACATGGACATGTGCTGCGTGGCGGTCCTAAACGCCGCGCTCGTCCTCACTTGACACACCGGCGGGGAAGCACAGATGCGCGTCGCATCGGCGTCCCCGCTGTGCTGGATGAAACGCAGCAGCCCACTACCAGCTATGGTGTTTTATACGTTTTATAAAAAAGTATTTTCCTAAGCGTAAAATAGCACTTAAAAAATGTAAAAAAAGTACTTTAAATATATAAGATATAAATAAATGTTATTTACGTAATTCGGTGAGCTTATTCTTGATAACTCTATTAGTATCATCGCGCCGCTAATGAAGCACTGTCTCAGTAAAAGTTAATTAAGTACAGACTTGTATAGAATAAAATATGAAACAAACTCAGCTTATATAATAATCTGTTGTAATAGTTGGAAGATGGTATTAAAAAGTATGATTTTGATAATAGTTACTTTTGACGAATAGCTGGTTCTATGTTGGCTACCTTTTTTTTTTTCAAAATAATAAAAACATAAAAAGAAAGCGAATTCATGCTTATTACATATAGCAGAGTAGACAGTTTGAACGTAGCATTGAGATACTTGGACTTCCGCTTTCCTTCAAGTTTTTAGAAGTTAGAAAAACTTCATTTATTTTTCTGATATACTTTTAAATTCAGAATATTCAGATGTGTGAAGTGTAAGGACACTTTCTTTATTTTTAAAGAATCCTGTTCATAAAAAAAATATTCAAAAATTTAGCTACTGGCTGGACATAGGCCTTCCCTAAGGACCTCCACGATGATCAATCTTGCAGCAATGGCAACCGCAGACAACCGCATCCAGCGGCTTACTTGACCAGATCGTCGGGCTTTGAGAACCTTTCACCAACAACCACTGTAATACTTAGCAACAAAAGATGCCTGGAAGAAATCGTTTTTTTTGACAATTTTGTTTAGACAGTGAAAGCCTAATATTATTAGCACTTCCTAACAGAATGTTATTAGTGGCTATCTTGTTACTTACTTTTTAATTTAATTTAAGTTAGTATATTATTTATGTCTAGAAAAACTGCTTATAAATATAATTTATTATGAAGCCTAGGCTATTGTTATTATTGATTTTTATAAGACTTTAATTTCATTTAAATAATTTAAAGATTTGATAAAAAGTTAAATATTTTTGTTCATAATTAATAAATTAATAAATAATTATTGGCTTCATATATTTTAAAAATATTTTCAAGATTGAATAACGTAATGATGTTTCTAAATAAGTTTTTAATAATGTTTAAAGAATAAATATTAATAATAATGATTCGTAATTATAACTGTCCTTTACTTAATTCCTAATTATTCCTATAATTTAAGATTTGGTCCAATTAAGAGATCTGGTGGTTCAATTTATGGTACTGGTTGCGTAATTTGGACCGAAAATCTTTAGAAATTTCCTGTTATTTATATGTTACTTAGATTACAATATCAACGCAATGATATTATATAGCTAAAGAAACAAGGTACTTCCAAAGTCTTTTTGCATTTTTATACCTTCGAAAGATCTCGTGATTTATGCCATTATGTCGAAAGTGGTCCAGTATGGGTTACTCTCCCCTATAGTACAAAGGAAGAAAATTAAAAAAAAATAGAATTTATACGTAGAATATCTATCACAAATTTATATTTGTAGTACGTGTCATACAAAATAAATAAATACATAGGCTCGCAAACTTAAATTGCTAACTTTCATAGGTTACTTGAGCATAGGCGTTGACATGAATTCATGAAATTGGTTCGGAACTCTCCGTGGGCGAGTCGGGCTCGCATTTGTCTAATTTTTCAATTATTATTATTACTCTTATTTGTGGATGTAAAATAAATAACTAAATTTTTCGTATTTATTTTGCAATAAGTTTTTTGTGCTTTTAAAAAGATCTATAAAAATGTGAACGTAGCGGGACCTGCTCCTCTTGGAAACCACCTAAGCGTTCTGACCGCAGAGCCGTGCGCATTTTCATCAAGCAAATGTCTACTACCCAAAGATAATTATTAAGAATTGTCGTTTGGCGAAAGAGAATGCAGTTTTATTCCACAATTAAGAAAGGAAATATACTTTTAAAATTAACGTAATGGGATTAGAATCCGCGCGTCTTGGAAACCGTTAAAGCAAACAAGCAGACGAAAAAGCAGACGAAATTTTTACCGAATTTTCTTACAGTTTTCTTTTTTTGTGTTGAATATTGAAAATTATAAAAGAAATATGTGTATATAACAAAATATATAAATAAAGTTTAATAACAATTATTTAAGGTATAAGGTGTAGGAAACACGTACATTTGATAGCTTATCCATTACTCTAGTTGGCGATAGTTTGCAATAGTTAAATCTGAAGTTTGCCAACAAGCAAGTACGTACCTACGAGCGAGCCTGCTATCGGCATTGTTCATGACAACTTCACCTAGTGTTAGTATTCGGCTGCTATGTTAAGTTATGTTAGTAATCACCTAATATTTGTTCTTGTTTGACTATAAAGAATAAGCGTACAGATATACAAGCATTTTTATATAAACGGTTAACATAATACAATACTAACTAGTAAGGTCGTTCCCGTATAAAGTTATCTAATCAGCTCAGAAGTCAGTCACGTTCTGTAAAGTTGTCAAGAAAGTTATGGTTGATACTTTTAAATGCAAAAATAACATTCGGGGAAATCTTGACGGTAAATTTTTTTTTTCCCATTTTTTAATAGCGTCTTTTTCATCTTTTTCTAATAAAATGTTATTAAAACATCTGAATGAAGATTCAATATAGGTACATAAGTTATGAACAAGAAATTCATTGGAACGCATCAAAATTTTACATCAATTTCATCTCAATAAGGTCATTGATTTTCACCATTATTACACATTTTAAATGAAACAAAGGTTCTAGTTTTTGAAAGAGTTGAACAAAGGTTGGAATGCAAGATCAGTGTAAATGGTAAGATATTAGAACAAGTGAATGAAGTGGTATACTGAGGGGTGTTCAGTATAGATGGAAGATACGAGATGGATGTGGAAAGGCGTATTGTGCCGGTAACAGGATTAACTGAGCCTTAGCTTCATTGATGAGACGGCGAAACGTCAGCACTGTGCATTTGGCCTTACACCATGCAGTTTTGGTACCGACTTTGTTATACGGCAGCGAAACCTGTGTATTATAGAAGAAGAATAAAAGAAAAATTAATGCCGTGGAGATAAATGAAACTGTTTTACTGGACTAACCACGCATATACTATTATATTTTTTTTTTTCAATGTAGTATTTTGCGATAATGGCGGTGGTATCGAGTGGTGGTAGACTGACGGATTCGTCGATGACATGATTTCTTAACTGCCTTGAATATTGCCCTTTCATTCAAAATTACCGTATTTTACCATCTATGTGTGTCCTCGATGTGGGCTTGAGACTAAGAATTTTATAGGTAGATAACAGGTATTTCAAAAATTTTCAACCGTTATTTCAATAGGCTCGCTTATCATTCTAGCATAATGTCTTTTCTCAATAATATGTAAAGAATAGGCATGTATCATAGTCAGTTATAAAAGACGATACAGCGGATAAATTCACTTCTTAAAAGTGAGAGACGTGTGAAGCTTCTTGTTTTTCTCCCTTTGCTTGTTTTTCTAGCTTAACGCTTTTTCCACATAGAAACGTAGACAGATCGTACCTAGTGTCACACAGGGACACTCCTAATTTTTGAAACATTACATCATAGTGGCAATCGAACATGCAACCGTCAGTATTTCAGTCAAACGCTGTGGCACTGGCCCATGCACATTCTACTTAAAAAACAACTTATAAAAATATTGTAGACACACGTTTCCAATCTCATGTCTTTTCCACTCCAAAGCAATAATAATAAATTCTACATACAATTTTTAATGGCAATTCTAAAAATCTTCCAAGAAGATTTAATATCCTGAAGAGAATAGTCGGACATATTGACAACAATACCGTCTACGAACAATCGGTTATTTTCTGTGACACAATAAAAGGACGTACTTTGTACAAGGAAGCCTCATAAAGCTGATCTATAGAAATAATGAAACAAGAAAATGTTGGAGGTTCAATAAAGCATAATGCTATTGCTAAAAATGTCATAAAAATATTATAAATTCATTGAAAAAAACGGACAAGCGCGAGTCGGGCTCGCAAGGCGATGATTACATGAAAATTAGTGTAATTTATAAAATTATCATTTAGTCAACACGTTACGTTGATAACGCTTATTTATTTTTAATAGCAGCACGTTGTTATTTGTAATTACTCTGTATAATTTAATTAAAAACATATTTGAATTAACGGGAGCAAATAAATCTGTATTTATTGAAAAAATTGTAATCTTCAATTAAGTCCGTCTTTGTAGTACACAAAATAATAATAATTATTATAATGGTTACAGTGATATTGGTTTATTTTATTTAATTTAATAATAGTATGCAAAACTTCATTTTTTTTCTTATGAAGTAATCGCATAAAATTATAATCCGTAAATCAACTTTTTTCGGCTTCACGTTCTGTCCCGCATATATCAAGTGTAGGTTGGGGGAACCTAGTGTTAAGACACTCTATTCTCCACTTTTCGCCACTCAAAGCATTGCTTGTGGAGTCGTGGAACTCAACGCCGCGCTTTGCTTTGTTACCAGAGCGAAGAAATGAAAATATTAAATATTTAATTCCCCAGAATGGGGTCCAAACCCACCAGTAGTAATACTAATGGTTTATGGATATTTAATATTTAACTGGCGAAATATTGTTGTGGTTTTTACCTAGTTGTTGTTACTTTATGGGCGAGTTTGACTTGCGCTTTACCACTTTTTATTATCGAACATGCTTAAAAAGTTAAAAGGTTTAATTTTATATGTGACGCTTAAACCACCAAGAGAAAAACAAGGAATCATTTTTTCAAGGTTTTTCTGGCTTAAAGAATAGAATGACTGCGCGAATCCTAATTTTCCCTTTTTGTAAATTTTCTTTATGAGTCTTGTATACTTGTACACTTTATCTCGAAGATTAATGGGATAAGATAGAGTTTTACACATTTTTTTATATATTCTAAACCTTTTTATTATATATATTTAATTTATATATTTATATTATTATATA
>DVQM01000218.1:0-21315 GCA_018231645.1 Heliconius ricini | reverse complement strand
AATCAGCTTCACGCTGTATCCAGCACACAGCAGGATAGGCAGAGGGAACCTAGTGTTAAGACTTCCCGCCTAATTCTGGAGACTTTGCGTACTAGCTCGTGGTGAAGAAATGAAAATATAAATTTAAATAAATATTTAATTTCTGTGGGATCAAACTCAAAACCAGTCACGATAGCAGTCACACTGCGCCTCTGCGCCACGACTGTCCTCTGCCCTCTGAATAGTAAAAAATAATTACATATGTCTTTAGTGATGTTTCCGTTTTATGCATTTTGTTTTTGGACGGAAAGTCTGTCCAAAGTTACAGAATACCCGTGCAAGTTTATGGGTTCGATTCCTACTCGAGTAAATAAAATATTTTTTTTATTTCTTCGCTCCGGCAATGGGTCAAAGCGTGATGTTTAGTTCTGCTAGTCAACACTCAATGCTTCTATAATGCGACAGAAAGTTCGTAACGGAATGTATTCATGGAAATGGAGTGTTCTAATACTAGGTTTCCAGGCCCTCTGCCTAGCTTGATAAATAAAATACAACGTAAAGCTAAAAACAACAATAGGATTATATTGAATAGTAAAATGGACATATCCCGTTGACTGGACTGGTTGAAGTTTAGTACGTGCTATGGTCAGAAACAATTAATTAAGGATTTAAAAATCAAATAAACCTAAAATCTAATTATTAGTTCCTAATTTATGATAGGATCTGTAATTAATACAGTCGCTAAACAAAGATGGCAGAAGCGTAGGCGGTTAATATGGGAGCAAAGTAACAAATTAGGTTAAAAGCCCATAAATTGATGTGAATGGCCATGGGTGGCGCACACGGCACTGAATTAGTCCCGGATTTTTATCACTTGGTGACAAGAAAAATTTATATACAGCGTGTTAAGGGCCTAGACGGGAAATGATTACATATCTTGAACTCAAATAAAAAATATATAGATGCCATGAAAAATATAATAAAAGTTAATGGTTTTGATTATATAATTACTTAATCATTAGAATGTGCAAGTTTAGGATATGATAACCAAATTTCTTCCAACCTTCCGCACAATATAAGCAAGATGAACGTGCATTTCACGAGTTTGTAAGAAACATACGACAAACAAAATGAAAAATCTCTTCATGATATCTAATATCTCAAGATTAAAACCCGCTGTATCACATAAGTCATGAGAAAAAAATAATCATCGTTAATTGGTCCCTTTCATTAGTATCTCCGTGCATTCTTTGATTCGTTGTTTTTTCGGTGTCAAATCTTTATCAATGAAAAAGGATTTCATTTTTATTTAAATTGCTTTATCATATACCTATACTTACTGTCCAATGGCCGTAGAACGCGTAATGTAACGCCTAATGAGGCTTTAGATATATTCATAAATATATTTTATTTCAAATTAATCTCATTTATTACCACCCGTTCCTTGACTTTATTATCGTCTTAACACGTTTTGCTTTTAACGCCAATATTAAATGTAATAATAATTTCCGTTAAAACAACCAAACCAAACAAGTACAAACGTACCGAAAAACTACAGAAATAAATACTATAGTAATCAATAAATCTAAAAGGAATACATAAAATATCCTTTAAAGCTCCTAGTTTGAAGAGAGCGGTGATATAAAGTTCGATAAAAACAAAACGACTACACCGAACCTCGTAATCAAAGTCAGCACCACAATATCAAATCGTAAATACCTCGACACCTTATCTGCCTAGACCGACTCCGGTACCGACTCCCACTTAACCAAAACAGCCTAATTAAGCTATAAACAAACCCACAAACACGGTCTCCCAAAATATTGAAGTCTCAAGCTGTATACTAATCTGAGAGAGCCATTAAGTGTCGACAGTTCGCCGAGAGGAGTCAGCGGGGGCTCGTAAAGATTACTACCCGATAACCCGACTACTGCAGCATTCGGACCTCACACGTACCCGTGGCTCCACATATAAATACTGACGATTGGTTTCATATCAACAAAAAACTCGGCGATAAATTTGGCGCCCCCAACACGTAAATGTTCTTAATTATAGTGTAATTTCCGGGGAGTATTTTCCTTCTATCTAATCAGTTCACTCTTATGGTCGCTCCCAGCCTCCATGGATAATGGTCGTTATTCTGATATCGATTATCGGTCGGGTTCAACCACTTACAATACTCAAAATTTAAGTACATCTTAATACGTTTCCAGATATGCTAATGGCAATAATCGAACTGGTGCTTGATATTTTGGACGGCTTTGAGGTATATCTCAAATGAATATATCGAACTGACCTTACTACTAATATGTTTTTAATTTATCAAATGGTGATATTACTAAAATAAACTCATTTGAGTAGTCTTATTTGTCTCTTTTTTGTCTTTGCAATGTTATTTGGTTTTACGTCAAGAGTCAGTACAAACTTGAACAACCTGGTAAGCGAAGTTCAATTAAAATATTCCGAGGTGAGCCGTGGCGCAGGTGCACAAGTGTGTGACTGTAAACGTGACAAGTTGTGGGTTAGATTCCTACTCAAGGAAATCAAATATTTAATATTTTCATTTCTTCGCTATAGTGTCGAGGCAAAGCGCGACGCTGAGTTCCGCTACTCAACACGCAATACCTCTAGAAAGTGCGGAAAGTGGAATGCGGAGTATTTTAACATGCTTGCTTACAACTGCTAACAATGCTTCCTCTGCCCACTTTGCTACATGATATAGCGGAATACCTAAAAAAAATAAAAAAATATAAAATGTTCAATAAATAATAAAACTTAATATATTTAATGTGCCCATATCAACATTTCAATAAACAATGTCATCAGTGTCTTCGAATTTAAACATATATAGGCCTCAGTCAACTAATCGACGTCTCAACCACAAAATCGTTGGTTAAGGTCATATCTTTCGGCCATCTCGTAGAAAGCTCGCGAGATCGCTTGTCTTGTTGGATTCAAACATCTCGTTCTATCCTCGATTGTAAAATATATATCCGTCTCACTAAGTGCAAGGTTATTCCACTTTTATTTTTTCTCTTTCCCGACGACAGCCGTCCGTCCGTCACGAGTGACAGGCGCGCGCGAGCGCCCGACAATCCGCACTTGTCACTGTCGCCAGTTGCCAACGCCAAATTAAAGAAAATTCCCTCACTACGCTGAAATAGGCTGCCAGTGCGCAATAACTTTTTGCTTTAAATTACCTTTAAGGAGATTACATACATGCATTGATTACCTTCAAAGCGCTATTAAGATAATTAAGGAAAGATATAAGAAGGCATTCTGTGGTTTTTTTTAGGCTAACGTTTAAAATGTACAGCTGTAGGTATGCCTGTCACTGACATTCCTTTATCTTATTAAATCTTGATAAACGGTGATTAATACGTTTTATTCTCATATTTCTTTGATTATTTCTAATGCTCATGTTATACTATGCAACTTTTGTATCCGTTTTATTATATTAAAGAATACGTTACTCACATTTAAGGTTAGTTTAATATAATTGAAATGTTAAGTACAAAAATTGACTGCACGGAACACTTGTAACGGAGACGTACCGTCGTTATCCTGTTGGTATGCATTAACAAAGCTAATTATTCCCATTAAAAAGGGCATAATCCATTCAAATTAACCATTGGAGGTTGTTTGAATAAAGCATTCGCGTTTTGTGCGCGGCTGAATGACGCTCGGCCCCTTCCGGTGGGTGGTTGCTGTCACAACACGCAATGCGCGTCGTGGACGCACCGCACCGCATAATGAGACGTTTACTCGCATTAGCTAAAGAAATTGACAAGTGAACAATAGCGGGTCGAAGGGAAAAAGGAACGCGAAAACTGCAGAAAGAGCCGGACAGTGTCGTATCGTATTACCCGACGTAAAATATCTGGGGGAAAGGAATGAGAAACGATCGTTCAATTTAAATACGGGCAGGAGAGGTAAGCGTTCGCGTGCGTTCGGTAGCGTGAGAATGCGCTTTATTCGGGCGGCGACAGCGGGGCCCGTCGGCCGCTCCCGGCGGGACGTCGATAAATCAGGACGGCCGACGCTCCTCGTACATCGGCCGCGGGTCACAATGGCCGCGCTGTCACCCTGTCACCCTGACGCTGACCGTCCGCCATCCGCCGTCCACCGTCCACCCCCACTCACCCCGCCTGTATTTATTGCGCTAAATATTTGAATTAATCAGATGAGATAAAATGCTCGCGTTCGTTTAAACATTCCGATGCGGTCGCGGTGACAACTCGATGTATTGTCCTTGTATTGAACTGATCCGCTTTTTAGTAGCTATCAATTCTTTTTTTTGTCGTACTTAATTGCCTTTCTTGAGAGTTTATTCTAAATATACTTACTATATACACAATGCATGCATATTGTATTAACTTAAATCAAAAATACAGAGATAGTATCAGTTTGGTAATCTGTGGTCACTACTAGTGCTATAAACACGGTGAGATCGTTTTATGAGCGGGGCGCACTGCCGGCGCGGTGGTAAAGGTGGCACACTTGTTTATGACAGTGAGTTCGCGCGATACACGATACTTGACAGCTCGGCTAGGAAACATCACAAACCATGTTTCACTCAAGTCCTTAAGTCAGGGTTGAGGATGTTACGTGCAAGAATTCATACGAGGCAATTTTTTTGCACACTTTTGTAAATATTTTAAATGATTTAAGTTAAAGTAGGAAAATGGCTTTACTAAATTGTACTAAATTATGCTAATTTATATCGTCATCGTGGTGCTGCTGCAGTTAGTTGAGTAGCTTATCAGAAGCAATGATTCTTGGTTCAAGTACACTCACACTATAAAAAATGTATTCTTTGTCTAAATAATGCTCATAAATGTAGGTAGAAGATAAAATATTATCTTCAATATTTTTTAATACTTAAACCAATTCGACATATGTACAAAACAAAATAATAAAATTTATAAGTACTTACTTATAAGTTAGCTAATGACACCTTAGGAACAGCACGTTAAACGGTCAATAACTTTAGCGTTGTATTTAGTATATTTTTTTTCATTAATGACGAGTAAAAATTTTATATTATATATTCATCTATTGGAAAAATTTTAATTATTTTGTCATTAAAACTTATACTTTTAAAACAGTTTTTATCTAATTCCAACATCTGCCATTGGTACAGTAGAGGTAGTGTTGGTAATGTCGCATCCGTATCAAATCTAAAATTCCTGCGGGTAGCGAATGAACGGTTAATTTAAGGCCTGACTACAGAGCGAAAAGCGATCCGTATCGAAAAGCGAGTTTCAGTTTATCAGTTTCTAGTGGACTTCGTACGTCCGGTCATTGTGGTACAAATGAAAGTATGAAGAAAAGAAATATATTTATATTTTAAGTAAGTCTATTTTTAGTCGCTCTGATAACTATTGTAATACTTCTCACGCTCTGTCCCCAGAGCTTAAAAACTCTATTTCCCACTTTCCGCCCAATTTTTAAAATATATCCAATCCTATCCAATTTTTATAATATGTTAGTGGCAGAGCTCAATGCCTCACACAAGTCACATAAATCAACTAGGCCCCGAGGGTTTCAAAGGTAACTGGGGAGTCCTTCAAGGTCCTCGCATTTCACATCAGGCCGTCTTACTAGTCTGACTTATAATTTTCTGACATCATTCGAAATATTTACGCTGAGCAACTTCGTTTATGCGTTGTGATCATATCGCCCAAGATTTAGCTAGTAGGACATCATGTAGTTTTCATCATATGATTTAATTTTTCTTAGGCGCTATATAAATTTCTATTAAATATTAGACGCGTTTCATGTCAGGTATTTAGACCTTTAAAATAAATTATAGCTTGATTGTGCCGAGTTATACATTGTTATATTTTAAAATGATAAACAAATAAAAGCTTACCGCTACCACCTCATACTTAAACTGTTTTGTTATAAATAAAGTTAAAATTGCAAAGTTCTCAACGATTTCACATATGGGCTGTAGATGATCTCGAGGCTTATCGTCTGACATGCGCGGCACTCCGCAGTATTCGCACTCTCTTGTATCAATATAATTTATGTCGCTGTTCCTATTGATTAATGTATGTAATTGGCCCAGCGAAACACATTAAAACTTTAGAACGGTTTATTACCGATAATTATGTGTGATTCAGATATTAATACTTTAGAAAACCTTGAAACTATGGGCTAAGCCCTCATTATTTTCAATACTTCATAAAAGTATAATAATGACAGAAAATATCTATAAGACCTGAAGGATGTTGAATAATGCATTTGATGTAAAGATTAGGAGATACGTATAAAACGAATAAATGCGATAATTATTTGTAAACTCAAGTAATAACTAAGCAATTAAAATGTGGACTTTTGCTTATTTACGGATGTAAAGTAAATAATATTTACTTATTTCGAATATTTTTATGATAGTTCATACTTTACATAAAAGTTCCGAGGATCCATTGAGTTTTCCACATACATAATTAATTAAAAAAATATTGTAAATAGAAATTTTATTTTTTACATGTAAATATACTCAATATTCACATGTATAACATAATATTGAAGTTTATTTTTACTGTTTGATTTTTTTGTCTTCTTGCATTAAGGTAAGCCAAATAAATGAAGTAAGATAAATGGCTTAAATTGACTATTGGTGTCAATAGACTTAACTTGCTACAAATGACCTGACCTCACAAATTTCGTTGTAGAAATATTTAGTTAGGTATTCACTATTTTCTTAATTGCAGTCTGTGGTTTTGGATTCAATCTTAAAACACTATAAAATAAAGATGAATACCTGCAGTATTTCTTTGTTAATGCGCCTTTGTATCTTATTCATGCGTTTCCAACGTATTTCCTGCAAGAACCGGTTGCCAAGTTCCACCTACCGTCATTGTAGTAGGTACTTGTCGCAACAAAACTAGTTGTCAATTATCCAATCCGAGAAAAGTGCAGACAGCATTGTCAAGAGACGATTGCTGGGCACGTGCTCCTGATTGACTGCCCTGAATGGCAGACCGGCTTCCAAGCATTTTGGCACAACAAAAACACGCGCGATGCGTTATGGAAGCCATACAATCTACAAGTGTGAATCAATTTCATCCATCGATTTTATTGATTGATCGACAATTTCGCTGAATTATTCAGAAGGACACGAATACCGACATTCCACACTCGTATAGGGGACACCGCAAAAAGCCTCGATATCGAGTCCCAAATATAAGGTCTGATGGACGTCGTGGGAGTGGCTCGATAGTGTGCATATTTTGAGATTGGAAACGATAGAAAAACGGGAACGTTTGGTGATGAGAATGTCATGTCCCTCGTTCCCGACGACATATTTGCGAGTCGGGACCGCGTTTTGCGATAATTACAGCGCATAACGCGGGTGGAGCGCGAGGAATGCTTCGCTCTGAGCTCACCGCCTCGGATTTATAATGACGGTTGAGTGTCGCAGCAGCGCTGCCGTATCGACAGCGCTGGGCACGAAACAGAAAAAGCGCGATGTTCGCAGCAACCGCGCGGGGCGGACCTGTTCCCATGCCGCCTCTCCTCCTCCCCCTTCAACGACGCCACTTTTTTCTCAATAGTCCGCTAAACGACTAGCAAAATATTTCGAAATTGACATTCCTTTCATAATTCCATACGAAGCATATCCACTACAATGTCCGCCGAAATTTAATCTGACTGATAAAAATACTCATGAAATTCACCGACGACAACACTGACGTGATGTAATTACAGTCTGAATTCTGAGTCGGATGGGTGTGCACTCTCGCTTTTTTGTCGCACGTCAATTATATAAATTGTTTGTGCAATAAATTTTGCTGTATCTCTTTGGACGGGTGGCGGTCTGGTCATGGTGGAATGCAACGACGATACAGCGTCGCTCTCCTCGGTATACGGGCCAATTAGCATGGGATCGATAGGCGCGCCCGATGCCGATCTCCTGTCAACTGCACCGCATTGCGTAAGCTGGTTATCTAATCTAAACTTAATGAATGCCTTGCTATTATCACAAATTGAGTTAACTCCTATACTAAATAATAATTATTTAAATATTTATAAATTTTTATTAGATTTTTTTCTAGAAAATCTATGATTTAAAAATACGTTACAGTATACGGTACGTAAGTACGTTACATAAAAAATATTTGGACATGGTTGTAAGTATTGGTTTTCCTAGTCTACTTAACAAAATGTTTAGTTTGGTTATGCCGTGCAACACATAATCTCTAAAATAAAAATAAGTATGAAGATGTACAAATGTTTGAATAAATCATTAGATATAAAATTTAAATTAAAGAAATATTCATAAATAGTTATTTGAAGGAAATATACAATTTATCTATATTATTTAGAAGAAGAATATTTTATAATATTATAAAAATATCTAATTGTTGAATTATACAAAACAGTTAACGGAATCAGGATATTTGTTATTTTAGATGCTTAACTCAATTATTGTTTAAACGGTAGTTAAGAACAAATCTCTGAACATTACGATCATAAACGATCTGTAAGTCGATACTAATCGCTTACCCAATTATTAAAATTATTTAAAGCTATCTATATGTCTGCAATTTCCTACACATGTCTTAAAAAAAAATACATGTGTAACAATTACACGACATTATTTAATTTTTAACTTCCTCTTTACATGTCGGTATTAATTACATCTTACTTTTCACTTTAATTTATACGCAGTTTCGTAGAAGTCACTTTGCAAAAATTTACCAACCAATAGCCCGTCATTAAAATTTTTATCCCGTCAATGGATAATTAAAAAATGGATAATTAAAGTTACACGACCTTAATAATAAAATTTAATCTGAAGCATCAATGAGATTCCATATTTGAGTACTTACTGCATATTTTAATAAAATCCACAGTTAATTTAGACACTAAATAACCTATAAAGTTATAAACTATCCAAATTTAAGTCGTCAATTAAATGATATAAAGTCATCGACCTAAACAGAGTCCATTTAGACGATGTTCAAAGCTCATTGAGATGAGCACAACAATTTTCACATTATTCATGCCATCTGAATATTCCAACATAAGTTTCACCCACCATTAATTGTTATAGCCACCTTTAGCTTACACATGGACGTGGAGACATTTTTTATTTATCAGTATTGAATCTAGTAACATTTTTTTTATATTATAAAGGCTATTTGAACAATTAAAACATATATATTATCAAAGACCGGATTTGCTTACAGAATACTATTGTTACTTAGATTTTACTTTTATTCTTTTAGGATATTGTTATACGAGTGATCTAATCTGTGCGATTAGATATTATACTTCCAAAGAAATTAATGAATAAATTCTTATTTAAAATGCAACGTTGAGTTCCGCCACTCAACAAACAATGCCTCCAGAATTCGGGAACAAAGTGTTTTAGCACTAGGTTCCCTCTGCCTACCTTACTGTGATGTTCAAAAAAACTTTATATATGAAATTATATACCTTAAATATAAATCATTCCTAGCAGCCGTGTGTCACGCCAACATGTTTTATTTAACAGCCTTCGATTCGTGAAGCCCATCGTAGTTTATTACAGCGGCCGTGTGAATATTGATTTTTGGGTCAACAGCTTCACTCATTGTGTTGGTGCTTTATGCTTCAGCATTTTATTCCTCTACAAGCCCTAGAGCATTGGTGTGACGAATCGACAGCAGTGTTCATAAAATTGTGAAATATTATTACGTAATCCCTAGGTTTATTGCTATTTAAATGGGCTATTTCATATTTTGTACTAAAACTTATTTTTGGATATGCTATCTTACTCCTTACTTATTTTTAAATATATCTAGCTTTAGATTTCAATTACGGAAATATTAAACACGTTTGTTTTAAATGAATGTTGAGGTAAAAACAAAATTGTTATTTTTAAAGTAACAATTTAAGTATTTTTAATTATAAGATATATATTTTTATTCTTATTAATCAAATATAAGCAGTATTGTCTTAGAATATATCGGGGCGTTTAGGAAAAAAATGACACTTCGAGCCTATTTGGAAAGTAAAACTAATTATTTCGAAGCTTTGTCCTTACATTGGGTTCCTGTAAGTTCGTGGTTCGTGGTCTCTAACACGTAATCATAAAAATATATATACATAAAGAAATTAAATTTCAATTTTAATCTATAAGCTAACATATTTGTTTTAGATACCAGAGAAACGGGGTTTGTGAATGCAATCACGGCGGCAGGTGTCACTTATGCTATTACAAGAGCATGTACTGCAGGATCCCTTTTGGAATGTTCATGTGAAAAGGTCAGTTTAAACGATTTTTACCAATTAAGTCCTTATTTTTCTTTTTAAGTAAATGAAAAATTGTCTTAATTACTTTTATCTATTATGTCTAATAATTTAAGGTGAGTCTTAAAATAAATATTTTGAAAGAAAAAATAATTGTTGTTATTTTTAGGAAGTACAAAAACCACGTCGTGGAAGAACAAAAATGCCTCAAATTCCCGCCCCCGTACAAACAGACAGGTGGCAGTGGGGAGGATGCAGTGATAACGTCCGTTTCGGCTTGCAAAAGTCCCGAGAGTTCATGGATAGCCGATACAGAAAAAAAAGCGATATAAAAACTCTAATCAAACTTCACAATCATAATGCTGGGAGGTTGGTAAGTTTTTAGGAAGCTAACAGTTAAATTATTATTATCTTCTGTTTAAATTTTTTTATGTTATAATTTTTTAAGTTATTTTTATGTTGTATATTTTATATACTCAACTTATAAAGAAATATCTCTTCGTCTAAATTATAACATTTTTAATAGAAACAATTATTTTCTCTTTTAGGCAATAAAAAATTACATGAAAGTAGAGTGTAAATGTCACGGCCTATCAGGCTCTTGCACGCTAAGAACCTGTTGGTGGCGAATGCCTGCGTTTAGAGAAGTAGGAGACAGACTGCGTGATAGATTTGAAGGTGCTGCTAAGGTGACAATGTTGTTATTAATATTATTTTTTTTATTTATAAATGTTTCTATAGATCACTTCATATTTTTGTAACCATCAAAAATATACTATCATCGTCATATAATTAAATACTGCTATATTATCTATAGGTAATATCCAGCAACGACGGTGATAGTTTTATGCCAGAAAGTCCTAACATCAAAAGACCAGGGAAGAAAGATATAATTTATTCTGAAGAATCACCAGATTTTTGTTCTCCAAATCTCAAAACTGGTTCTTTAGGAACTGAAGGACGTCAATGTAATATTAGTTCGGCGGGAACAGATAGCTGCGACCAACTTTGTTGCAGACGAGGTTATCTACAAACGACTGTGAGGGAGGCTGAAAATTGCAATTGTCAGTTCAAATGGTGCTGCGAAGTGATATGCGAAACGTGTTACTTGAAACGAGACATACAGACGTGTGTTTAATGTGATAGATATTAAATTTTAAATAAATATTTATAAGAAATTGATATTGTTTTTGTATATCTTTAAAAATATAAGGAATAATGATAACTTTACAGAACTAGTATTCTTTACCTCTATATAAAAAGGAAAGGAAAGATTTAATCTTTCAGAGTAATACTGAAAAATATTTATTTTATGTACATATTTTATTCACTTGTTGCATAGTCCTCTTCATCTAACAACTTTTTTTGGCTGGATTTATGGGATAATGTAGAAATTATATTATCATTTTTTGATTCATCAAATTTGGAATCGTTAATATTATTGTTTTGCACATCAGTCTCGTTTTCTTCTAATTTACCCACTAAAATCTTTTCTTCATGAGTTTCTTCCAGTTGCAGTGTTTCAGTTGTGTTTTTGTTTTTCATCACTTTTTTTTCTGTAGACTCAGGCATTTTTTCTTTATTCGATTTTTTTCCGAGATACTTATTAGGCTTTTTCAAGGGCTTTATATCATCTTGAGGTATTTGAAAATTACTTATATTAGAACCAGGCTTGAATAATTTATTACATCCTTCTACGTACTTTGGCATGTGTCTCTTCCTTGATATAAAGTTATATAACATTTTAATTTTTTTTATATCAATTGAGCTTAATTTGTGGTGAAAATTTTCTTCTAATTTATCTAATAACTGAAAAAAAGTATGTTATTTTCATTCTGATAAATACTTAAAGGTGCGAAAATATTACAAACACTTTATATTCTTTTAAATATGCTATACTATTAATAAAATAATACCCCTTCATTTTGTACAATTGTTATTGTCGCAGCCCCATTAGAAGTATATTGGTGGCTGTTGTAATGACCAGCGCTTTCTAAATCGTAGTTTAAATTATGAAAAAGCCATTCGGTGTCTTTTAAAATTTCAAACAAATACAATTTATCTGTAAATAGCAACAGATTTCAAAGATTAATTTTAACATAATCAATCAAATGAATGCTATTTAGGTATAATCGATACTGTAAGATAGAATAATAAAAAAAGATAATAGAATAGAACACATAAATTTCAAAATTATTTAGCTGTTTTACCTGGTAATATATTTTTTTGGTGAACTTCGATGTATTTATTGCGATTTGGCGCATTGTGCTGGGGTGGTACTCCGACCATAGCCAGTACAATTTCTGATAAACCTTCGAGACAGTCATAACCCAAAATAACTCTCTAAAAAAGAACAATATTTGAGTGTCTGTTAGTAATATATATGATAAAATAGAATCAATAATTTAAAAATATATGCATTATTTGGATTTCTCAACAAGACGTTTATAAGTCATATCATTTTTTTCTTAATGTACCTAATAAAACAAAAATTTGCTTCTGTTAGAATCTGACTGACATTAATGTCGTTCAAAATATATCAACAGTTCAAGATATATTATTAACTTTTATTCATTTTAAATTTAACATTTCACTATATATTATATATTGTGAAATGTTTTTATAAAATTTTAATTCCTTGAATCTGTGACATCACAGCATCGATGTAATTTAAAATATAATAATTTTCTTGAATCACCTGTACGCCTTTAATAGTGAAATTTTTGAATGCAACATCAGTGCAATCTTGTTGACCTCTCCTGTTCACGAAGAATACCCATCTGCTTGTATCATCATCAGGGGGCCGAGGAATCTCCGTGAAGTGTAAACCAGTGGCTCTGTTTATTAAATCCAATTCAAATCGGATATTGTCACGTAAAGGTTTGTCTAAAAATAAAATATGTTACACATTGTTAAAATGTTGAGAACATCCATCCATCTGTATGGAGATTTGTTTTAAAGTATTATTAAGCAAGAAAATACTTTTCTTTTAAATATAAATGTCTCAGTGCACTAATAATCACTAAAATGCACTGATAGGAAATAGAAAGAGTACTGTTATCATGTTACCAAAAGAGAAGTCATCGATGTAATAAGGTATAACTCCTAACGGCCAAATATGAAACTTAACCATTTCTTTTTCGGTAAAGTCGAAACCGTTATCTTCATCGACGTTAGAAATGTGGGCTGCAATGACTTTGGCTGTGAAAATGAAGTATTATTCTAAATTAATATAATACAAAACAACGTTGTTACTGCGAGTTCTAAAATCTAAATCTTGCAAAAACATACGAGTATGAACATATTAATATTCCTATTAATTAATTTCAAATTAAATATATCAGATAGAAACAAATGCAAATGACTCAAAGCTATAGCAAAATTTAGCCAATAACTTACATTTTAATTGCAAGTTTATAAAAAATATGCAAATATTAATATAGCGGAACATGTCCGCCTAAGTAGCGATCCAGTCGCCACTCGAACACTGTAAGAGCTATTATATAGTTTCGCCATTTTATTACCATCGATAAAGTTTACATTCAATATGAGGTAATACTTAAATGTACAAGAATTTGATTTTATAGTCCTACTTTCTGTGTATTTTATCAATATTATAATAAAATAGTTTAAAAAAAATATGTCTGTACATTTAATATATAAGGAATAAACAAGGAATGGCTTAAGATAATTTAGAAAACATATATTTACGTATGATTTCTTGCCTGTTTGTACACGCATATCTAAAGTGATTTGAATGTTTTTTTTTTGTTCTGTGGCTATCATGCCTGGGTAGGACCTATCCACCTAAAACACAATTAAACAGTTTTAAAAATTTTATCTGTTTGGTTTTTTGATTTTCCGGGATAATATACGAAGCAACTGAACAAAATATTCTATACTGCATTATCGCTAACTAATAACAGACGATTTTTAGTAACACGGTAGACATACGTAACCTAAAGACAAGATTCTCCTCTTTCCACTTTCTCAAATTCAAAACATAGATTGTTGAGTGGCCAAATCCATTTTCGTAATTTGTTTTACTATACTGGAAAAATAAAAATTATTCATGCCTCCGAAAAAGGGCATATGCAACCCAAAACTACAGCGTCACGATGGTATTATATAAATAAAGACGTTTTAAATATAAACATAACGCCAGATGTGATTTGAATCCACTACTCTTATTTGCAATAACCCTGTTCTGTTAAATAATATTTACTTAAAAACAACTTGTGTATACTGATTAATTACTTTATATTTAATAAATTAATTAAGCTTAAGTTTGACACAGCCTTAAGCCTCAATGCTTGTGGTATACCATGCTATACCATGTTATATCATGTTATGTGATTATGCAGCCTACAGAACTACCCCAATAAACGTAACGAATAACAAAGCCTTTTTTAAACACAGTTTGAAAAAAAAATCTTTACATTTTTTACTACTCAATAAACATATAAAAAAAACACAATATATCGTTTCTCTTCAAACATACTGGAGATATTGACAGTAAAATTTCGCTTGTAAAATGCAAAATCCTGTGTGAAAAATTATTTACGCTATTTCAGGTTCAGCCGCGCCATTCGTATCTCTTATGACAGATTTCTCAGTTCATAAACATAAATTTTCTTCAGCGCGATACTCGTGGGAACGAGCCCGCGGCACCGCGACCACCAACACCGATCGACTTTTCACTTTCAACGTTACCTTCACACAAAAATATACCCTATTGCTTGAATATAAAACCTATATTCAATGAAACAATGGATCCTTTGTTAGAAAATAAAGCCGTTTCAGAAAATTGCCCGCTATTCCTCTACGGTTGCGTTCGCAATGAAATAAAATGGCGGAGATATGACAGTTCGCGTCGCGTTCTGAAATACATCCTCATAAATAAAATGGAACATCGTCTTACATCGATATGGACGTCGATGTTATTAAACAAACCTCTTTAACGGATCGCCAAATGCCAATAATCGTTTGATTTGTTATCTTGCTTTTAATGGGTACCAGAATAAACGCGATTACAACTAACCTGTTACTTAGATCTGTATTATGCAATTTTATGTTCATTTTATTATCTGTTCACATTAATATAAATTGTTATCTGCGTTTTCTTTTTAAATATTACAAAGGTCGTGTACATCGCGGTGCAGTTGGAAAGCAACTTCTTGTAACTGTATTTAAAATATTTCTTAGGACAATTTTTAAACACAGTGATAAGTGGTGCTTGCACTGAATTATGTAGCACATGATGTTGTTCAAGCCACTTTAAAGCTTTTTTCAGTCATTTTTTTTTTTTGGGAAAATGACAGTATATTAATAAAAGCTAATCAAAAACGTTAGTCTTGTTTTATTTGTATTTATTTTTAAGTTAAAAACTATTTTGAAAATTAACAACATTTGACTAGAATACCCAGGTTGCAAACTTGTACTTATCAAACCTGTGAAGTGAGAGTGTAATAATAAAATTTTATAAGAACTCTAAGATTGCGGAGCGAAGGCGAGGAAAATCTTGCAGTTGGTAATATGAGAAGGAATGCCTCGCGGAGATACTTTGTATAGAAATTGTAAATGTAAAGAATTTTTAATAAATTTTATTGCAACTCGTCTATTTTACTAAAGCGTATACTTTTACATAGCTGACTTTATTACAGGCAGAAGAATGTTTCATATTGGAAACAGTTACTTTATTCTTTTTGCACATAGACAGAGTACCAGTCAAATGAGTCTATAAAGTAGCTTCACGCTGTACGCCACAAATAGCGGCGAAGTTGAAGAGAACCTAGTGCTAATACTCTTCGTTACCTACTCTCCGCAGACATATATAATCTTCGAGACCCCGACCCCGCGAGGAAATTAAAATAATTCATTCCTCCAAATATAAATTGAACCCACAACCGGCGCGTTATAAATCAGACGCTGTGTCTGCTCATACACATATATTGAATTTAATATTTATATTTAAGATACTACAATTGTCTAAGGCCATAAGTTAGGCTATGATAACATAATTAACGCCATTAATAAAACAGGAAACCAAATGGTTGTAGCCAAATTGGCACCTAAATAGATATCTAACACGATAACTAACGCTAACGCCTCGAGCGATGTGCATATATAAATCTTTTCATAGTAATGTTCGTCACGAATTCGTAATTCCTATGTTCTTCGAACAAAGTGAAGACTTTATATTCTAAATAATATGGACATTGGTTTGTATGAATATGAAAGTATAGGGTATAAGGAACACAAAATTCGGTTCATTCTCTTCTAATTTTGAAAAATTGAGGTCAGTCGTGGCGCAGTGGCACAAAGTGTGTCAGTAAAACCGACTGGTTGTGAGTTCGATCCCCACTCGAGGAGATGAAATATTTGTTTAAATTTATATTTTTATTTCTTCCCTCTGATGTCGAGGCCAAGCGCGTTATTGAGTTCTGCCACTCAACTGCAATTCGGCAGAAAGTGGGAAACGAAGTTAACACTAAGTTCCCTCTTCCTACCACGCTGTGTGCGGGATACAGCGTGAAGCTAATTTATTTATTTTCTCTTATAAATATATATGTATCATAACTGTATAGCTTGTAAATTGGAGTAACCTGTTTGACCCAGGCCATACAGATGTTTATGATATAATGTTAAAGAAATCAAATGTTAGCTTACATAATTCCCGTATAAGACATGTATTGGTACATACATACTTTATTATTATAAATTCTGCAAGTATGTGACCATTTATTGATACAGATATGAATCGGTTAAAAATATGAGATATTTGTATGAAGTAGGTATATTAGTCAATATATTCAATTTAATATTAATATATAAATGATTAGAATTCAGTGGCAAGAGTTCCTAAGACAGAGAAAATAAAGACAGAGAAAATAATCAATTCCTGAGTCCGAATCGAACCCACAACTATCGCTACGCCAAAATGATATCTTTCATTCATTGTTAACTATTTAGTATTCAAATCTTTTTTTGTTTTAAATTTAAGGTATCTTTAAAAACATTTTGTTGCTAATATACACATAATAACAAAATCCCACTTGTGAGAACTAGCTTAATTAGTGCATACAGAATGCATCGTTAATATTGGTTATTTAAGGTGACAGTTATTCGTATTCATATTGATATGATATTATATTATTTTAACAGGAGCTTTTATAAATGAATAAGATAAGCATTTTGGAAAGGTGCAATAATAAAAGGCATATCTTTGATCAATTTTGTATTTTCAGTAACAACTAATCAATATTTTAATCATAAATATGTAGATACTAATATACAATGCGTCAACCGCAACGAGGGTCACTGGACGAAATATAATTTCAAAATAGGTAAATTCATGTACAATATTAGTATTTGAGATTCAGACACGTTCAGCTGATTTCAATCGTATTGTTATTTAATATTAACAATAAAATGCTACATTCACATAAATAACTTAAGAATATCAAATAAAAAATAATATTTACATGCGAATTTTTACACTGACAATCTGATTAGGGCAAGGACACATGTTAAAACCTGGGATTCAACTGTCACAGATAAAAAATCCAGAACAAATTGAAATTTGGATACGTGACAGATAAAATATTATAATAAAATCGATTTTATCACATTCGATTTGAGGCTAAAATTTAAAAAGGGATTAATTATCCAACTACGGAAGATATAACTATGAAATTAAAAAAAATCCTCAGTCTTTTATTTTCTCGATGTTCGACAACCTGTATGAAATGCAAGCATATCAAATACGTACTAAAATGAAATACCAATAGGTATGTATAAAAACAGCATATCACAGATATCGTAATAAACATTTATCGCCAACTGTCGTACAAAATGTTTAAATTTCTTTTTAAAATCAACAAAGTGTTCACTCAGTTCAACAACAGTGACCTGTGATAGCGGATCGAAAGAAATCCCTATAGTTTTAACATGGGATTTAATACTAAAATAACAATTTCATTTTACTTTAGCCACAATCTGAAGTAAAACGAAATTCTTAATTGAAACAATAAATAGCTTACGTACATAACTTATTATTTATACATAGAGACGCTCAGTGATCTTACACTATTTTACATTCTAAACTATGTTTATATCACATATGAAATATCATTCACGTTGATACAAATAATTATACTTAGTAAAGCTTCTCTTAATAGCAAACTGTCGAGCTCGGACATCAGTCTAATACATATTTTTTAACAGCTTCACGCTGTATCCCGCGCACAGCAGGGTACGCAGAGGGAACCTAGGGTTTAGACACTCCGTTCCCCACTATACATATATTTATATATTTTAAAGTGTATAATATCATTATCAAGTTTTATAAACCGTCAACTATATTACGATATCAGATGAGAGGTAACAATTTGTAAGTTAATAACATTTATATGCTATCTGTTCGTATGAATATAAATAACCAGAATAAACAGTTTGCGATATCTGCACTAATTAAAAATGTATAAATGGCAAAAAAAATTGTACGTGCTTAAATAAATATTGGACAATTTAAAAGCACGAGCGAACGTTTAAAATGTATAACAACTGTCAATCGGGCTTACGTGCAACTTTATCATGGTGTATCGGCCGCAGCACGCAAACAATATTATACACATATAATACTGATTATTTAATTCTTTTAATATTTAATTAAAATTCTCGAGAGCGTTTATCTCATAATGTGGGACACTTTTACGATGGCGCTACTTATTCACTGATAAGGCCCAAATGCAAACGGCACCGGCGGACACCCAAGAAGTTGCTTTATGCAAATAAAGCTAAGCCACAAATTCCATTAGCAGGACGAATAATTAATATAAAACTATAATTACAAGATAATTTCGCTCTCGAGTTTTACAACAGTTACGCGACCGTACACCCGACGCAGACGTCTATAAAATAGAAAATGTATAAAACTGGAATTATCAATATGCGAAGCGTTCAGCTTCATTAAAATATAATTATAACATTAATTTTAACTTTATAATGATATTAGTTAAATATCATTAAAAGTAGTCTAATATATCTGCCGCTCGGGTGAGTAGTCACGATAGTGATAAGCGCGTATTCTGAGTCTAATCCTTCATACACCAGACCGCGTGAGGAAACCAATAAGCCCAATTTCGAAGTTGCCGCGGGATGATAATATGTTGACAGGAATAAATCGCCGATAAACTGGTCTCATTAGTGTCCCAACGACAGCGTCCACTTAATAACATTACTAGATCACATGTTCGCACTTAATAGCCAAATAAATTAAACGACCGAGTAACAGCTTATTTTAATTTCACGTCGTATCATTTTATACGTACGGGAGAAATGAACAGCGATACAGAATTATTTACATAAGTCAATGTTGATGGCGACTTCGCCAACTCCGATAAGGGGAGAACAAGATTTTCAATATACACATCTATTATTCAAGTCCACTCTGATCAGAGTCACAAGTCCATCACTAAGTCTCGATCACATAAGTGTACGCGTCAAAGCGCTCACTTGTCTATAAACACGTGTTAACTACTTTTTCTGTGCGACACAATTTGCATTTAACCTCGCAGCACCAGTGGAATGTACAGTTGCACCGTTCCACTACAAACATAGTCTCGGTCCGGTATCCGCGGCCGCAACACATGAGGTCGCAGCCGTCGACGCCGATGCTAGTATCGTTGCAGGCACGCCCGTGCGTGCCGGGAATGCCCAGCCTCGGGTTCTTCTCGCAGAAGCCCGGTGATGGTTCTAGGTAAACTAAATCCTTGGCACCAGGTGTTTTATGATCGGGATTGTGCGGTCGCAGTTGGAACTTGTACCTGTCTCTTCGAGGAACTCTGTGTGCAGCTGCGTCGTTCCTCTGAACAGGCACTTCAACTTCCGTATTAGGCATCATGACTCGCGAGGCTCCATCAAAGCGATCCTTCAAGGCGTCCCCGACAGATCTAAAACTAGGAAGCCTCATCCAACAGGTCTTGACTGTACAGGATCCAGACATACCATGGCATTTGCATTCCTGGCGCATCTCCGTTTGCACGTGCTGTGGACAAATATTATGATCAATAATATGTCACAAAAACATCAGATCTCTTAATTTATTCAAACACATGAGGAGGTCTATAATGATGTCCAAATATCTTTAAATTCCTTCGATAAGCGCCGATGTAGGTGATCGATGATCTTTAAAGAACACTTCATCGATCGCATCTTAAGATCGAGCAAATTGTTACAAATGGTGACGAGGTGGGCCGGTCGTCACCGCGCGTGTACAGATCATAAATCATGTTCTAGATACATTCATCATTCTAAGAAGGCAGATAAATGACGCTAGGATAGAGACAGTCAATATTTTCCTAGCTAGCGAGCGTGTTCAGTTCGTAGAAAATGTCGACAATTTTTTATTGTCATGTATATGGACATGAACGATGCATTTTACAATCTAGTGTCTTAATATGTGTTAAACAATCGGCGGAATGCCGAGAATATTCATCAGGTGGACACCCAGTGCGTCCAACGTGACAAGAATTAAGCACGTCGGTTAATGATGTATTTGGGTGGCTCAAGCTCCCAGACGTCCCTTTTTGATGCATTTTAGGAAGGCATGGACAGTGGATATGCAAATGTGGGTGTGCGGTGGGAGGGAGATGCGCGAGCGCAACGAATGGGTGCCTGTTGCGCACTCGTCGTGCGATGGGCTGAGCCACTTGACGCATAATTAATTTTAGACTCAAGCGACACGTCAAATGGTTGACGACGATCGACACCCGGACTGGTAATGTAAATATAATACGTTGACGTAATATATCGACGGCCACTTGAATTGCTCGCCTCAAGGGTTCTTAGCTATCGTTTATATTGAGTCATATCTACTTGTTAATTGACACACTAAGTGAAATGTTTGAAGAGACCTACCATTCTGCCGGCTTCATTGTTGTGTAGGTTCATCTTTTCCCTCAGTGTCTTTGCTCTCTCGCCGGTGTCCACAAACTCTCTGCTGAATCGGAATCCGAAGCCGATGTTGTCGCTGCAGCCGCCCCACTTCCAGACGCGCACGTTGGCGGAGGCGGCGGCGCGCGAACG